>SNQJ01S0028553.1:0-15817 GCA_010110895.2 Picea sitchensis | reverse complement strand
GCTAAACCAGTTACCGCCTACCCCCCCTTTGAGTAAACCACCATACCAGAGTTCCATACCACCTCCGACACATGACGTCACGTTCCACGACCACCGCTTATAAGTCACGTGTCATTACTCTGCCAACATACTTTTCCCAGTCACCAGTCACACGTCCCATCTCATCTACTTGTCTTCCAATCTGTTCCCTCCACATCATCCTCACACACCCACTACCCATTTATTAGCCTCCATATCAGCCCCGAGATATCCGTTGGCCAATCAATGCAGCCAAACATACCCGTTGAATCTGCTGACTTGTCCCCTATGCCCCAACGGATACCCGTTCCTTTAGATAATCCCATTTTTCACCATTTCTTCAACATTCATGATTCAGACACCACTGAAATCATCGTCTTCTTCGCCTTTTCGCCTTCAACAACCATTAATCCCTAGACATTACAATCAACGTCATTCTTTTTCAGACTTTTGCAGGTACTAGTCGAAGTGATGGTGCCAAAGTCCAAACATTCAGAGATCGATGACAATCCATTCCTCCCACCTCCCGTTGACCTCGACCGGATCCCTATGGCCGAAAAATATTACTTGATTTCAGAACCCAAATGTGAATTTGATTTTGCTGAATTACACTCATGGTTCAAAGACACCTTCCTAGACCACAGTGATGAGATTGGACTCTAGGAGTCCAATCTCCCACTGTACCTTTTCCCCCAAATTCTCCATTTTCCCGAGTTCGCCCTCAAGTGCCAGGCGCACTATCTTCCCAATCAGAGAGTTATAGTCTCATCATCTAGAGAGACCATTACAGCTGAAACCATTGACCAGATGATGCAAATCCCCAAATCCAAATCCCTTTCCCCTTTCACCATTGAAATCTTAACTAAAATATACCAAAAATTGTCTTTTCCCCAGAGAGTGCAAATTTTCAAACTTTTCCTCCCCGAGAGTGCCCAATTCCCCAAGAAAAATCCCCCTTATCGTTCCTCCATGTTCTAAAAAAAAGGTAATAATGTCATCTCATTCTTGTGTTGTTTGCTAGGGTATTATTGAGATGAATGGGTGGATGAACCCATCCTGGGTTTCTTGTCCATTTTCTCCACTGAAGAGAAGGCAACCATCCAGTTCGATTTCAGTAAGTTCCTGGCCAATAATATTCACGTGCAACTTTTTAAGTTTCATACAGAAGGCATGTTCTGATACTCTTCCATATTAGATTACATGTTCCTTTTCTTTCAAGCAGAGAAGTTCTCGTTTTCCATGCAGAAGATGGACCAGGACGACCATCCGCAAGCTGTCACCTTCTGGACATCTTTATCGAGAAAGAAATCATCAGAGTTCAGTTTTAAATAGTTCATTGATCAATTTTACCACCCAATGGTAAGCATGTTTAGTGGACGGAAGGAACCTAGGACTAATGAAGAGATTCATAGGCTCTTGCACTTGTCATAATTTGCCAAAACAAGTGACTAGTACCTCTACCATGATCACACAGAGATCAAAGTCTATGGTTGTGAGCTTCCACCATATAAACTTCCCAAATATCTACTCGTCAGGATATTTGCTCTGGAGTACATTAGACAGATGATCAACTTCGATGATATTCACTTTGTGGCCTTCAAAAAGAAACAACAGTTGAGGATCACTGGATAGATCGAATCTTTCATCTGTAACAGCCGAGCTGTAGGGGAGGAGGCAAACAAGTTTTTAAAGGAAATGAAATTCAGTCTTAGCTTCACTTGGCATTGTGATCCATGTGGGATCATTGTAGAAACCAGACTAAGCAATAAAATCTCTCCTTATGCTCATGTTCCCAAGCTAGAAATCGAGAGATTTATGAACCAGATAGAGTGGGAGGAGAACACTCTGACAGACATAGAGCAACAACCCCCTTCGACCAATATTTCACAGACTACTACCCCTTAGGCACCAGCAGAGAAAAGAACAAGAAAAGATGTATCTCCCTCGGTCACTGAAGTCTTGGCCGATGATTTCCATGTTTATAGAAAAAGGCCCAAGACCAGTCATACACCCGACAGGTCTGGTGAAGAAGAGACTCAGTCTACTACAGTCATAGAAGGTGAATATTCTCCATTCTCCTCAGGAAGCCAGCCGAAGATGTCTACTTTCTCGTCGAAGAAGTAGGGTGATACGACATTAACAACTAGAGCTGCACAGAAGCCAGTAGGGCTGAACCTTTTTGAGAAATATGACATGATTAAGAAGAAAAACGAGATGCTGACAAATAGTACCTATGCTCAATTTTGGAAACAAACATCCATAGCCCAACATAGATTACTATCCACTTTTGATACATAGGCTAAAGAGAATATTTGGATGGACATCTATCAATCGGTGACAGAGATATGGTCATTGATACAAATTATGTTTGAACAACATGAGTTGGTACAGAGAGCCAGACAGGCCATCGACAGGATAAAGGGAGAGTTAGGAGAAATTCCTACAGAGGCGAATGAGATAATCAAATTCTTAAATTCTAAATCAAAAGAAGAGTTGGAAGCCCTACAAAATGAGGATAGGATTGAGACTATTCTTGAAGTTAAGACAATCTTGACCAAGAGGGGGCTATTGCTGCAACTCGAGGAGAAATTTCAGGCAATGGATGTCGCGGTACAAAGGTTTTTTAGTAAGACCGACTCTTTGTAGAAGAAAGGTCTCCCAAGTTTATTTGTGATCATTAATAAGCTGATTACTTTCTCAGATTATCAAAAAAATATTCTCACAGTGGCAAAGGATGGGTCCAAGTTCGTAGGCATAAAAGGCATCATCATAGGCAAAGCATTCTTGGAAACTCTGAGATTAGACCCGAGTATACAACAAGAGATAAAGTATATTTTCATCACCAAACCCACCTTCACTAAATACACAGAGAAGGATGAGGTGTATCGAAGGTTGCTCAAAGTCAACATTCCCAGTCAACAGAGATGGGACGACCTATGTGACTTGATCGACTAGAAGATGATGTGGATGTAAAAATAAGCTCGCGGAGCAGTCAAAGTCAAGTTGATGACTCGCCAATAATATTCCCCGAAATCAGATCAAAGAATCCGACAGATCATTAGCAGTTCCTACAATTTTGTATTTTGTTATCTAGTTAGTTAGATTTGGATTCTACCACGTCCCGATCATTAATGACAAGATCAATTGTAATTTTTCTTATAAATACTTCAAACTTCGAAGTATTGAGGGTTGATCTTTATGCCCAAGTAAGCTGTAATCTGTAACTTTGAAGAGATTTACTAGAAATAAAAGGGACTTTTTCACATGATTCCTGCGTGTTGACGATTGGTGAAGTTTTCTTTCTTCATTGAATGTGTTTATGCTCTGTTATCATTATGTTTCTTTCTTTATAATTTTCAAAAGGAGATTTAACATAATTTGTCTCTGATACTCTATGCAGCTCTTTTGAAAATCTAAATGTTTTCTTCTAATATTACAATAAAAAATTCTTAAATGTTTTTTGTTGTAATTGATTACCTGTCTATTTCCGCTCTACATCATTCTTTTTCGAAGGGATCCAATGTCTGCATTACCTTGCCCCGTGAAACTACCTTTTAGACTTGTGTTTAATCTCAAACCTTAACACAGACCCCATAGCCCAATGGAAGCGTAAGCATACTTCAACCATCTATATTAAAACAAAACAACACGGTCCTATTTATTTAACTATCCTAATACCTGAAACGTGAAACAAATCTAAATCTTACAGAGAGATCCCTCTCTAAAACTGATAGGGCTAGATCCATGTTTCAAAGTGGTTGGATAAAGTTAACTCTGATAAATTTCTTATACCCCCTAACAACCTCTAGGAATTTATAGAGCGTTAACACTCTTGATCCCCGAAATGCCGATATTTTCCCTGGACCAATGGTCCAAATCTCTCCTTGATAAACGACTGTGATTTTTTCGCGAATTCACATTTCACGAGTTTTCACAAACTTTCCCTTAGACCTCTTCAAGTCACGAGTCAACGAAATGTTGATTGGCTGCCATGCGTCCCTCCCGATGAACAGTTAGGATAGTTGTGGCTCCTGCCCTTGCAAACCTCCAACATCCGTGGATCTCGACCATGTGTCCTTCAATGATGGATGGTCCTGATGATGTTGGGACTTTTTGTATCACTAAGTCGACTCTTTTCCTGTGCACTCTAAAGGACTAAACCTCTTGCACCTCCTCCAGATCCAACGACTGTTTGTCCACACGCTTCTAGATCCAACGAATCAGATCCATTTCTCTGCGCGCACTCCTGTGTTTCTAGACGTGAAGTTCAACGATCCAGATCTTCCCTCTTTAGCTTATCTGATGACTATTGTGCTCCTCCTCTTGAGCTTTGGCACCTTTCTTCCCAGACTTGGAAGATTTCGATGCTTCAAAGGCCTCGACCTTTGCTTCCTCTACGAGCCCTGTGACCTTGGGTCTCACCTGCATTCTGGAAATGATATCCCTCTTGAGCCTTTGAAACTTGCTTAGTTCTAAGGGAACTCGGCCCTCTACTTCCTTAGAAGACTTCTGATGGCCCTCCTGGCACACTTTGCATTTATCTGTTCTGAGCTTGGTTCTTAGGGAATTTCTAATTCCCACATACTCTTACGGTAATCTGCTTGCGTCAGATCGACGATCTATGACCTTCCTTGATCCAACGGTCTAGATCACATCGCAAATTCAGGTTTCAAAAGTTTTAGTCGCACCAACGTGCGAATCTCTCGATGTGCGAATCCCCGATCTTGCTAATCCGATAGTCAAGGAGGGTCCCGATAGATCCTTAGATCTACGTTTCGGATCACGTCGCAACTTCGGGTTTTGGGAGTTTAGTCAGGCCAACGTGCGAATCACCTGATGTGTGATCTTGCAAAGACTTAAGGAGTCATGGCGTTAACGCCTATGCCCCTTCTTCAAATCTAGTGGTCGCGACAAACCCTGGGTCCTCCTGAACGGATCTCATCCATTCATCTTCTAAACAAAAGGATTTTCCCTTTCGATACTTGAACCTCACTATTCTTCCTGAGCTTTGTTGGTTCTGAAAGGCTTAAGAGTTTTGCACTCTTTCTCTTGAACACAATGCTTGGAAGGGTCTTCTACACTATTCTTGCGCTCCTTCATAAAGTCTAGAAATTAAGTGGTTCTCAGTCTCTGCTCGCCTCGTAGAGGGCCTGTGCGTATTTGCACTACCTCTCCTGAGCTTAACCCACTTTGTCCTCCAAGGGACCCAGAACGATAGGAGGGTTGACATGCGTACATGAAACTATACCTAAGGTCAACAAACTCACAGTTCGTGGCTTTGGCCTGGCTTAAGCCACCACGGAACGCAAGCATTTATGAGTATAAAAACACATCCAATACAACAATTCCCTACTTTCCTACTTACAGAATCAAGCAGGAAAAAAAGGGATACAGTATAATCATTAAGCAAATATATCCAACTTTGCAACATTCATAGAATATCCAACTTTAATTCACAATACCACTTAAATAAACAAGATATGTGATTACTTATCTATTACAGGTGGTAGCCAACTATCTGACTATGGGTGTTCATCCTTCCACCCTACCATAGGCTCAAAGGCATTCATTATTAGCACTCTGGCCACCCCTGTGCCAAGCCATGATATCACCAGGTGACTCTTGCAGTTCTCAAGGATTCTTTCTCTGTTCAGCTTCTGCTCGGGTTCTGTTCTCTGCAAATTTCATAGATTTTTCTCTGTTATCACCTCGACAAGGTTTATTAAATTCTCACTCAGCATCAAGCTCTTTACCTTCTATTCATTATCCCTTGGAGAGCTCCGCGCATCTCCCTTACAAACTTGCGCTCTCGTCTGGTGTCTCCTCTCCGTTGTCCCCTGTGTATCTATCTGACCTTCCTTCTTTTAGAAGGTTCCCGACCCATCACGTTCCTTCTGTCAGAAAGAAGCTCGAGTTTGCAGATCTCTGTGGTACTTTGGGCTGACATTCTGCAGCTAGACCATGCTCCCATTCATGGGGGTGGTTGATAATTCAACCACTGGTCCTTTCTTCAGCAACTAATTTCTCTCCTTGAGATCTGAAGGAGGTTGTCATCCTCATCAAGGGAAATTTGGGGTTATTTGGTATAATGAACCCTCTCGTATAGTTTTCACATTCTTCCTCTAGTGATATCATGGCCAGTACTTTCAAGGTTTCACCCCCACAGACAGTTATTGGCAACTCAAACAATAATACATTTATATTGTTCACATGGCTCAGCATGGAAGTCCTATTTTATGATTAATTACAAGCTGGGGGAGACAAGGTGTTACAATGCTTCATGCTCAAAGATTTCAATGCCACCTTTTTATCCCTAATCCCAAAGGACAAAGAGGGGAATACATCATAAAATTTTATACCGATCGTGCTATGCAATGTCATTTACAAAATTGTCTCCAAACTAGTGGCTAATAGACTCAAACCCTTATTGAAAAATATAATTTCAAAGGAATAGGGTGGTTTCATGAAGGGTAGACAAATCCTTGATGGGATTGTAGTTTCCCACGAAACAGTCCATTCCATGAAGTAATAAAAAAAAACAGGCATGCTCATTAAATTAGACATGTCAAAGGCATATGATCGAATAAGTTGGCACTTCCTATGAAAAATGCTGGAGGATTTTTGCTTTGTAGAGGACTGGGTCCACTGGATTTTTTGGTTGATTTCCTCAGTATTCTTCTCAATTCTAATCAGAGGATCCCCATCCAAAACCTTCAACCCAACGCTGGGTATATGAAAAGGTGACCCCCTCTCCCTGTATCTCTATATTATCCTAGTGGAAGGACTGGGAAGACCGATCCAGGAGGATGTGACTGGGAAGAAACTCCAAGGGTTAAGACTGCAAGAAGAGATAGATCCCATGACCCACCTCCAGTTCGTCGGCGAAAACCCTCTCATGGGCGTCCCCACTATCAAAGAAGCCAAAGCTATAAGACGCATGCTGGACATCTATAAAGAAGCTTTAGGTACAGTCATCAACCTTTCTAAATATTAAAAAAAATTCTTTAAAACTTTTATTCCTATCCAAAGACATATAGCCAAGATTCTTGGGTTCCAAAGACCTAGTCTCCCCTCCAAATATTTGAGAGCCCTACTTCTTGACAAAGCCATCYGAAACACTTCATGGAAAGAGCTGCTGGAAAAATTAGAAAAAAAGATGACTAACTAAACCCATAGATTCCTGACTCTTCCTGGAAGAATTTTTCTCATCAAATTTATCCTTAGCTCCATGCCCCTGTATTTATTTTTCATGTTGGAAACACCGAAAGGAATCTTGAAAAAGTCCAGGACTCTTCAAAGAAACTTTCTCTAGGGGGGTGCAACAAAGGGCAAAAAATGTGCCTTAATAGCTTGAGAGAAGTTATGTAAACCAAAGTCCCATGGAGGAGTAGGAATCAAGGACCCTTTACATGCAGGTCGTTCCCTAGCAGCCAAATTATGGTGGATATGGATTACTAACCTAGAGGATTTTTGGGACAAAGTGTGGAAAAACAAATATGCTCTTGAGGTGGAGCTTCAGGATCTCATCCGGATGGATGGGAACCAACCAGGTTCTCTCATTTGGAATTCTACCTGGTAGAATAGAGTGCTAGTTCAAAAAGAAAGCTTATGGGAAGTGCATAATGGGAATACCGCCCTCTTCTGGGATGACACATGGGAACAACTCCCAACCCTAGAAAACTAGGAAGGAATGGAACAAGCTAGAAACTCCATGATGGAAAAAGGTTGGACCCAGGTCCATCAGTATTGGAAGAGCTTAGGCTCCCTAGAGTCAAAATTCATTAGAATTTGGAAAGATTCGACAGATTGGCYCGATCAATTGGACTTAGAGGCCAAAAACCACATTAAAGTTGATCTGTCCCTCAGATAGATAAGAATAAAAAATGGTCTAGATATTATTTGTTGGGGAAACTGAGGTAAGGGGATGTACAAAGTTAAAGATGATTATTTACAAGMAACAAATTTGTCAGAAGCAGATAGGAGAAAGGACTGACATCGCATCTGAAAACCTGGGATTTGGCCCAAAATTGCAACCTTCATGTGGCCGATCCTATCTAGGAAAGTGTTGACTTGGGAAAAAACAAGAAAGAAAGGATATTAAGGCCCCTCCATCTGCATGTTATGTACAATGGAGGAAACCCTCCCCCACCTCTTTTGCACAGGTGGAGAAACGAGAAGGATTTGGGATAATGGGGCAATGATGTTTCGGAGAGCCAGGGCCGACAGGGACAACCCAACAAACCTAATCACCTAATGGTTAGTAGATCCATTCCAGAATCCCATCCTGAACAAAGCTTGGGATATTTTTCTAGAGATTTTGATGTGGAACATGTGGAAAGAAAGGAATAGAAGATTTTTCAAACAAAATTCCATCTCAATCCAGGGAGTATGGAATAAAATTAAAGAGAATGTGCAACAATCCATTGCTTCAAGTACCTGGTCAATGGAATATAGATTTTTTCCTGTGGGGGAAGAAGACATCTTCAGACGTTGGAATTTTGACATGGCCTTCAAACAAGCTCACAAAACTCCTCCCCAAAAAACAAAAATGACAAACCAAGCGTAGAAACCACCGAAAAAGGAGCCTTAAAGTTAAATTTTGATGGTGCCTCCAAGGATAACCTTGAGAAATCTGGTGTGAGGGGAATTATGAGAGACTCAGAGGGGAGAATATTGGTCATGTTTGCCAACAATCTAGGGTATAACTCTAATAACGATGCGGAGATGGAAGGACTCATCATAGGCTTGGACATGGCCAAACACTAGGGCATA
Organism: Picea sitchensis; assembly: GCA_010110895.2. NCBI lineage: Eukaryota > Viridiplantae > Streptophyta > Pinopsida > Pinales > Pinaceae > Picea > Picea sitchensis. The sequence continues at coordinate 7,027 of SNQJ01S0028553.1, read as the reverse complement.
ACGAGTCTGTTGGTGGAAGGTGACTCTCTCCTGATCATAACAACTCTGAATCATATAAGAGAGGGATCAAACCCATAAAAATATCGACTCTCCCATGGCTAGACCTAGGCTGCTAGCTTGATGCAACACTTCTAGGTGCTAATACCAACCCAGGTTCGAAGAAGCGCCAACTCAATGGTGGACTACTTGGAAAATGCAGGAGTCTAGCAGAGGTCTCAAATATAGAGATGGTACTTGGGGGACCCCACTGACCACTCTACTTGGAAAGAAGCCACAAGACTAAATGAAATTGACATGAGATGACACATGATGAGTCGAGCATAGGAGAATACAACATGCGGGGAGCTATAAAAAGGTAACAAGACAACAGTTGAATGGATGAGAGATCATGACCCAGCTAGAAAAATAGAGAAAGCCACTAGGCCCCATGATGAGACAGAGGAAATAATTGCTGACTATGACACGACTAACACTCGTCATGATGGGAGGGATCATTCCCTAGTAAGGGTCAATTTTCATAACGACCAACCCAGCGTTATGTAATAATTTTATGGATTTTGGAGAGGATGGTTGTAGGGGTCGAGGCTTCTCAAGAAACACACAAATCAGTAAGTCGACGAAATATGGGAAGGCTCGAAGCTTATTATTGCAGATTGAGGTAGAGTACCTTCATCATGGGAAGGCGAGGAAAAACAATGGGAGCTTGCGTAAGATTCAGATGGAAGAGGAGAGTCATAAATTCGGTAGTTACAGGAAGCAAGGTGAAAGGATGATAGGTACAACCGCCTCCTGGGTTATCCATGTGACATGCATAATGGACCACACCATAGCAAGGAGGAAAGGACTTTGGGTCCTTGGGACTGCATCCCCCTACATGCATGCTAGATTGGTAAATAAATGGGCCAAGTCTCGATGCCCGAAGAATAGAAAGAAAAACGATTCTAAGTATAGGAAGCGTCAGAGGTGGTCAAAGAATGTCGAGACTCCTCTGAGGTGCTTATTCTATTCTAGCATAGGTGGTGGGGCTTGAGACCAGCCTCACCATAGATACAACAAGGAGACAATCTCTAGGGAAGTGGAGCTTAGGATATTTAGAGCCATGGCTAGAAAAGGTGCAGGGCCGAAAGGAAAATAATCAGAACCCTCATATTCGAAAGGCCCGACAACCCGATCAAGGGTTGCTCGAGCATAAGGGATGACCGAGAGGCATTTCAAGCACTTGAGCACAAAGAAGGAAAGGCAACACATCATGGGAATCGAGGAATTTTTCAGGTGCTAGTGCCACTTAACTTCAGATGTCGATATAGCAAGAGATGTGTAGTATTGGGTGGATGACCCTAAATACACTCGCATCATAGAAACCAAATACTTTCAATTGGCAGAAATGTACTAGATCGTGAAAGCTTTGGTCGCCCAGGCCGTGGAAAAGGCCAAAAGGGATAATGATCGAACCCTCGAGGCAATTGAAATTATTGATGCTAAATTTGACCTCTTTTGTCGCTCGTAGTTCAGGATCAAATTCTGAGTTAGGAAGGAGGCCCAACACCCAAACCCTCTAGGAACGTGTGCTCTCCCAATTCAGATAGAGGACGACGTTGAGCCAAGCATTGTGGATGGCAAGATCAGTAAGTTCGACAAAGGAAAGGAACGTTTGGAATACCCGGTGGAGTTCAACAATCCATCTGTTGGGTTGTGATCTGTTGTCTCAGGTTTTTTTATGCAATTTTGTTTTGTCCTCCTTATGTTTAAGTCCTTATGGGATTTTATGGTTCTACCCCTCCTTTTGCCTCAACTTAAAGGGGTTGTATGGAATGTAACAACTGGATAATGATGTATAGTCTATCTTCTGTAACAATGAGGGGGATGATTTCCGTTTTGGTAGCCCCAAGCACAGATTCCTTGGCTTGGACCTTTTAGACCTTCACTGAAACAAGGTTCTGGTTTCCGCTATGACAGGCCCTTTTTGGTGTGATTGTACTTTTACTGTCCATATATAGAAATATAATGCCCTCTTTTAGCTTTAAAAAAATAGATCTGAATTTATAATGCATTTACACTAGTCTATTGAAAAATTGAAACTATAGGTGGATAGATTTTAATTTTAATTTTTTTCTTCAATTAAATTAAAAAAATGGAATTTATCTAGAGTTTATCTTTTATGTTATTTTATATATATTATAAGTACTTATTTGCAAGGAGCTTAATAGGACTAAAATTATCAAAAACTTGCATGGAGAGTGAAGAAGAACTTGGGATCAATTTCATTAAAATCCCTTCATGTTATGCGATTGGTTTGATATTATTATTTAGACCTTTATGTTTGATTTTGTATGATTTGTTTACAAGGTGCAATACCTTATCATTATATTGGGATTCGATTTCTCTTTTTGTAAACTTCTGCATGATCTATATCTAGGACTCAATGTTGAGGGACTAGTTTTTGTTTTTAGTTTGGTTTTGGCAATTAACTTGTTTTTCCAAAGTTGAATTTTGAGGGTGCTCTATACACATTTTGAGCGTAACTTTTTTCTACTTGAAATGAAAGATTATGATTTTTTCCTAGGAAAACAAAAAGGTTTTGAAGTGGTTTCTACATTACTCTTTCCTTAATTTAGTGTGGAATCTAGCCTTGATTGTATATTGTATGTTGATAGGTGTCGTTGTTCATGAGCGTTACATGTCATAAAAATTGCATTATGTATGGACTTCAATCATATAGATTGCTAGTGTCATTACCACATGTTATATTTCGTGTTGTTCGTACATTTCCACTTAAATTCCATATAACTACCTGCCCCACTAGTGATTATCCTCTCCCCCAATTTAGTATATATTTATTTTTAGTTATTTGAATAATTTTCGAATGATCAAATTCCTCATGGACTGATGAGGGAACACAAACCAACATTTGTCACTACATCGACAAATGGTCGTTGTCCCATCCACAGATATATTGTCCCCCCCTTGTGGAGATGCAAAGGAGGGGATCATTACACAACATATGGAGGATGATGATGCCACTAATTTGCAACATGGGAGTACGCCGATGAATGTTTGATGATTTTTGGGGCCATCATTCTATGATATATCTAGAATTGATATTGGAAAAAGATGTGTATGGTGAATAAGAGAAGAATAGGGATGAAGGTGAGAGCATCGGTTTTCATTCCACTCTCTAATTCTCTGACATTTTCTTGCATAATCCATGGATTACACTCCTCCTACTTTAGTTTATGAAGAAGGGGTAGACCTTTTAAGAATAAGAAATGGAAGAGGGAAGTGAGCCATTGTTGGAGACTATTAGTGGGGTTTCTCCTTCACAATACATAATGGTCAGGGTCAAGGTACTAGATATCCAACAGGGGTATTAGAGGCACCATTAAGAGGTAATGAGGAACTAAGTTGAGCTTTTGGAGGATATAATTAGGCATAAAAGAGTGCAAGTCCTTGACTCAATAATGGATGAAAAGATGGGAAAACTAATCCCAAACCTAAGGTATTCAAGGGGTGGAGACTCAAAGTATTCCAAGATAGTAGATCTCCATTAGCATATAAATAAATTGTGGTATCAAATTTAGGAAGGCAACATACCAACACACATCTTGAAAAGCTAGATCAAATGGAGGTAAAGCATGATGCATTTATCATACAATTGTTACTCATGATGATGAGAATAATGGAGAAGAAGAGAAATTTAGGAAAGACCAAGAGTTAGATGTCACTAAGGAAGGTAGGAAAGAGGAAGGTAGGGAAGCTAAAACCCCATTGCCCAAGATTGATCTTCAAACCTACTATATTTTGTGTTTTTTGGAAAATCTACACTGAGTATTAGTTTCATTGGCTTAAAGTCTAGTTAACTTGTTCTCTATTTCTTTGGTTAGCTATATAGACTTTAAGACATTATATGTCAATGACTTTAACAACCATCAACCTTTTTTCTTTTCTTTTTTTAATTCAAAATTTGACATTTTTATCTTTTTAAAATTATTATTAATAATGTTGTATGTAATTTATTTTTTCAAAGTTATCATTTTCATTTAGTAATATTTTTATATCCATCATGATGTCATGCATTTAAAAAAAAATGAAAATATTATTTTTTAACATTTTTTAGTGTTTACTTCAATGTATATCTTATAAATATAGATAAATAACACCAAAGAGGATGTTGGATATAGATACAATTTCCTTGAAAAATGTGCATTGTTTTAGAGTTTCCATAGGCCCACGGATTGAGTGTTGAGGGTATTAATGTCTTAGGAGAGAACTCTTAGCTCCAAATGGGCATGGAGGAAGACCTTGAGATGATCAACTATGGAGAAGGTGATGCTCCTAGTCCCATCTTGGCCTTCGAGTCACATAAAGAGCTTGTAGAGACTTGGAGAAAGACAAAGTCTTGATTGAAGACATGGTCGTCTAGTAGATGCAGATAGAAGCTTGATCAACAACCTACCAAGTGGAAAGCATGCAAAAAAGGAAGAGCCTAGGATGGGACCAAGCAATTAAGGGTACCTTGGTTAGAGGAAAAAGGAGGTGAACACCATCCTAGGTCTAACATCATCTTAGGAAAAAGAGAATTATCAACATGATTGTTCTAGGAATACATCATTTTTGGTTTCTTCTAATAAGCTAAGCTTTGTATTTGAGCACTATGGAAACCCTTAATATGTCGATGTAACATCCCTGCTTTTAATCCTCGATTTATCGATGTATAATGTAAATATTATATATGGTCACGGGCCAAGTGATGTAATATGTAAACATCATATATCAAAATAACAAAATAAAATGTAGCGTCAACTATAAACAAACACAAACATAGTCATGGGGGCTAGTTTTCCACAAGAGAGGGGGGGTCTAAGGTCGAATTATTCATGTTTATTAATCCGATGCCACTTTCTAAAATTATTATTTTATATGAACCTTATATTTTCCTTTTGAGTGTATCAAAGCCCCAATCGTTGAATACATGTAAGAGGGTTGGGTGAAAAGTCACTTCACATGGTTATTGAGAGCATGGGACTGAGTACAATCAACATTAGGGAATGTGAGGGTGTCAACATGCATGAGTAAAAAGGAAAATTCAAATAGGCATTGCAAAAAGAGATTTTGGACAACCATTTTTTGGAGCAATGAGAGGGGTCATGGTGCAAAAACTCGAAGAAATCCATAGTGGATTTTGTGAGCAGCTTGATGGAGCTATAATTACATGAAGAAGCAAGTTGTTAGGCTTGTAGAGTGAGATTGTTGTGAAAATAAAATGAGCTGTTGTTGAGAGTTTCTTGTTGCAACTATAAGTCCCATGAGTCCCCAACAAGAGAGATTCATAGCTAACCTATGTTGGAACCTTGGAGGGAAGGGGGATATCCTGAGGAACTGTGTAGTAGAGAAGGGGATCTCATTCCTTGGGTTATGCAGGTTGAGGGAAGAGAGTTGGTGGATTGGGATGGCTATAGGAAACTAACTCGTTGTGAGTGGACAATAGACATCCTTAGGAGACACTCTCTCTTGTGGACTTATAGCCCCATTTCAGGGATGATTTGCTACTGAGATTTGGAGCAACAAATCTATGGTTGGGTGGAACATCTGTCCTCTATAGTTGGTTGTACATTTGATTAAAAAAGATAAGTGTTTTATCTCTATTCAATATTTTAATTTATGGGTTTAAATCGTTGTACATAAACTCTATGTTCATGTTTAATTAGTTGCATTCATGTTTATTTAAATTGTTATTAAATGCATGGTTGTTTTAGAATGTTGCATGCATTTAATTTAATGGTATCAAATAAGTTTTATGGGTTTGTAGCAGGGGTGCTACAAATTGGTATCAAAGAAACATGTTCAACACTGAGTTTGCATGGGACCAAAGTCAACACGCTGAAGCAAAGAATTACAAAGGTGAAATTCAAGTATGCCTACACATTATTGTCGAAATTTACCCCAAGCAAAATTGGGGATTGTTTTTTGGAAAATCGAGGAAATTGAGATCAAGGACTAAAATCCCCAATTTTAATCTATGATTGAGTAAATTCAGGCCTGAAATTTGATAAATTTACAAATTGTTGAGTAGTTGTGTAATGATCCCAAGCCAAATTCTTTCTTGGAATCACTAACTACTACTAATTTATTGAGTTTTTAAGTGCATACAAGATTCATCACACATGAAGATCACAATATATGCAAGATGTAGAAGCACAAGCAAAGATCTGACCTTTTTATTATGAGCAATGTAAGATCAATACAATAGATGGCCGATCTGGCATAAACCTCAGATGGCCGTACAAGCAATAGATGTGAGCTGCTACAAAATGCTCCCAACAATACAAAATGAGCCTCCAAAGGCTGGATATACAATGAAGACTAAATCAAGCAGATCTAAGCCATACTAATGCTCAACCTCCAAGCTGGAAAGTGCCACGTCCTGCTAGAATGCCGAAGCCTTGAATAATTCTGCCCTGCTACCAAAAGTGTCCAATCATCCCAAGAAATATGCCAAATGATAGATCAGGCAACTGCAAGGAAAACCCAGATGTCCAAATTCCCAAATCCACTATCAAACTCCGTAGATCTGAATTCTCCACTGAATGTTGTGCCCCACTAGATGACTGAAACCCTAGCTGGTTTGACCCTGATGAAGGAGGTCTCCAAATGATCTGAAACTCTCCAAGAATATAGATCGGGTGATGGTAAGAACAACCCAGGTGCCCAAATCTCCAAGATCCCTCTCAATCGTTGTAGATATGAAATCTCCACTGAATGGTGCGCCCCACTGGATGACTGAAACCCTAGCAGGTTCAGCCCTGATGAAGGAGGCCTCCAAATGCTCTGAAACTCTCCAAGAATATAGATCGGGCTATGAGAATCTTGTGGGAGAAGTTTCGGGCTCAGATCTCAAGCAGATCTCTCTAGATTTGAGTTTTACTGAATCACAGGAAGTCCCCTATGACTGCGAGACGTCCCAATTTGCAGACAAATGTAGAATGATGATAACCCTCCAGAAAATCCCTCAAACTGATTGTCCTCCCCC
>SNQJ01S0028552.1:117150-128373 GCA_010110895.2 Picea sitchensis | reverse complement strand
GTTCTCACAGATGTGAGTAAAAGATTGGCCCAGTTGATTCAGTTTTAAGATAACATTGTTTCTATGCAGACGAAGACTAATGTGGTGGCAGACATTCTTTCAGATCTCACAGATGTGAGTGAAAGATTGGCCCAGATGATACAATTTTTATCATAACATTGTTTATATGCAGGTTGTTATTTGTTATGAAGGACAATTTGTGATTGTGTTTCACAAAGTCTGAGTAGTTGTGTACTACTGGAATAGACACAAGAGTGTTCTATAAATTGATATTGTACCAGTGGTCATAGGAGATTATCTAGTTAGATAATAATGACAAGTGCTCGTGGTGCTACCAGTTGAATGGTCTGTTGTGTTCAAGACCATACCTCCCTAGCTAGGAGGGAATGTTAATATTATGGTAGCTTCAGGAGGTATGAACCTCTATTATGACCTATGACGAGACTAGAATCCTCCGGAAGGAAGCAAAGAATTGAAGGAAACCCTAGACAAGTTGTCGGCTGAACAAATATTTATATTGAATTTATTGATGCCCAGAAGGAGAAGTCGGCCCAGTTAGACTGGCCAGGTCGACCCCAGTTAAACTGGCCAGGTCGACCCCACTTAAACTGGCCAGTCCACTATAAATACAGGGCGTCAGTTTCATTATTTATCATCTCAACAGTTGCAGTGAGAGCAATATCTGCGCAGGCAGCAACAGTTTGGTGCGCAAGTTTCTGGGAAAGCTGGGAAAGTGGTGCGCTAGCTTCTGGGTGGGATCATCTGTTCAATTTTGTTTCTATTCTTTTGCTTGGTGCATTTAGCCTCTCTTGGCTATTGATTGCAGCCAAAAATCTCTTCTCGGTCAAGGTCAAGCTGCTCGGAGGGTGGCTTAAGGCCTGTGGTTGGGTGACGAGGGTATCGTCAATGGTTAAACGAGCACAATCCTCTATATTCTAACATTTGAGACTCCATAGGCCCTAAAAAAGACAATGGCATTGATCTAGGAGTGTTCTTTTGGTAAAGGTAGTTGTTAAAATCACTCTTCTTATTCTCTCAAGTATCCTACTAACATTGCTAACCCGAACTCTAGCAAAATCACAATATTTTTTGTTATTATAAAAGTTTGCTACAACATTAGATTGTTGCGTACTATCTATTGGTTTAATGCTTACTTTTCATGGTCAATTGTGGTTTTTTTAAGCATTATTTATTGTTGTTGTTGCAAATATTTTATTGTTGTTATATAATTGTTTATTGTTTTAATTTGTTACAACCAATGCAATTTTACTTGTCTAGTGTCTAAAGAGGTCATTGTTGCATGCTTTAGCTTGGCAATTGTCGATATATGTTGCAAATTGTTCATGGTTCCAGATAGGTACAACAATCACCTTGCAACTTCTCTTTTCCTTAGAACTAGACCTAACAGACAGGTGATCAAGATAGGGGGCAATAGACTTGGTTATTTATTGTTATTCAATCCCTTGAGGTCACCAAGGAAGTCTCCCTTGTGGTGGACCTCTTCCATCACTAAAACGATGAAATATTCTACTTAGGTGACACTAGTAGTTTCTTCCATAGTTACACAAGATTTAGGGATCTTGTGGAGGGCTTTGCAGAAGTGCAAATCCTATGATAACATGTCTAAAACAAATTGAAAGAGAAGGGCACAAAAATATAGAGCATGCAAATACTTATAGGGAATATAAGACTTTTGAGGTTGGTGATTTAGTTATAGTGAATTCAACAAACTAACATTACCCCAAGGAAAAATAAAATAAGTTGATTGTGATCAAGATTAAAATTTTAGATAATTAAGATTAAGCTATATTTTGGATAAAATGGAAATGAAATTTAATTGCCAAAAGAATTTTCAATTTCACCCAAATTTAATGGTTTAGTTTTATATATTGTCACAAATGATGCTTAAGATGCACTAGATGAGAGTGTGACAAGTTGTCAAAGATAATCACCAAAGACACTAGAGGAGGGCATGGCAAACAAACAAAGATAAATGCCAAAGATGCAAAGTGAATAAGAGAGTTTTGGAACAAAAGGTACTCAAGGCACAAAGCATACAGTATAAGCAAATACTTGTTAAAGTGGAAGAAACAAATGGACAATTTTTTTTTGAATCATTGAACAAGAGTATCAAAAATTTCTCAAGGGGATGGTAGTGGTTAGTATAGTAGATGACAAAGTAGTGAGATGGTGAACATCATTACACACTAGGAATCTAATGTAAGGACATCTAGGAGCACGACAAGAGGAAAAGTGCAATAAACAAATGGGTAACATGATGTATCATAGGTGAGGATGGAAGGAATATAGGCATGGCAGACACGTTGAATACACAAGACAATGAGCATGCAAATGCAAGTCAAGAAGTCATTGAGGTTATTGAAGAGTTAGGCACAACTTGGCATAGAAGAATATGCAAGACAATTACAATATGGTAGTGGTTGTAGTTAGTAATAGGTAATGAATGTGAATTATTCAAAGATGAATAATGTGAGAAACAAAGGAGAATCGAATCCATAATCCCAGAGGCCAAGCATGCCGATCGTTGAATCTAGAAGAGAGAGAGAGAGAGAGAGAGAGAGAGAGAGAGAACTTGTAGCTATATTGGCAAATTACATAAGCACATATGTATTTTTACATGTACCATTGTTGTTGATAATGAGAACGATTAGACAAATTCTCCTTATTGTTATGTAACCCATTTGTTTATGTTGTTTTAAGATCATATTCAAGTATGTTTATTCCTTCTTGCATTTTGTAACAATTCCTAATATCATCAACAAGACAAAGGAAATTGGGCTCATTACATGACCCATTGTGCCAAATGCTATTGAGATGCTAGTTCAATGGGGGAAAACCTCCTAATCACAATAGAACAAGATACAACACGACAATTATCAATGTGTCTCCCTACACTATATATAAGAGAAAATTTAGGGTTAGGTATTCACATAATACCCCTCTATGGAAATGCTCCTAGAAGTAACATGAGGCCCATAAAGGCTATCTCCTAATTGAGGATGCCAAAGAGTTAGATGCTTTAGCCTATTCTAACTTTAATGCCACTATAGTAACTCTAGTAACTCTTAGGAAGAGGATATAAGACACCATTGCATATACCCTTCCATTTTGGTTTCCTTTTTAAGTTCTCTTGTAAGTTTTCTCTCGTATTGTTTATGAAAAAAGAAAGGAACACAAAGTAAAAGATTAAGAGAAGAGATGAGGATATCTACTACTAGAAGTCTGATTGATCTAGACAGAAATCAGTGGCCACCCACCTATTCTGCTGGCTCAAAACAAGGGTTTCCACCTTGACAGTTTTTCTACAGCTTTTCAAATCCTAAACTTTCAGGGCTGTTTTGAGGCCCTAAACAACGTTTTTTGGGCCCACCATAGTCACACTGTTGGCTTTAACCAAAGTGTGACAATAAAGTGTGTATTTCTCAGATAGACCTTTCCAATGAGCTATCGTGCGCCCCAAACATAGATTGTATGCAAAATTTACACCCTTGGGAAATTGACGTATCAACTACCCCCATCGGGGCACACAAACTTATTGGTGTTTCATCTTCCGGGGTTAGGGTTTTGGATTTCTTTATGTTAAAAAGGCCTCTAAAGCCTCATTGTAAACATCATCTTCTTGTGAATAAGCGTAGCCATCACATCTCTTTTCAGAGATAAGTTGTCACCATTCTAGCAAGTCATTCACTTTGTATTTTTACAGTTTTTGTACATGTTCGTATTTAATAAATATTGTGCATTACTGTATCTCTGTGTTTCTATAAATATATCTGTGTATTTACTTATTATTATTCCACCTTCATTTCGTTCTCAAAATAATCTGAATCAGTGGTATCAAAGCAGGCTACTCCTTTTTTCATTTTCTTAGTGCATGTTCCCAACAAGGTCAGGGTATAGAGAGTTGGGTCTCGAGCTAGTTTCTCTTGAGGACAACCACTCTTGCCAGCTCAAGAGGCCTTCCATGGCACAAGAGAAGAGAAGAGAGATGAGGGAGAAGAAGATCCCATTAAGTTGTTGCTCGAGGAAGCCCTCATGCAACAAAGGAATGAGATGTTGGAGAATTCTGTCAAAATTCTTCAACGATTGTTGACGATAACATGCGCGTCTTCATCAAGGAGTCGCTTTGGAGACACTACCCCATTCAAGGTACAAGTTAATTTTGATATTCTCGTATTTGAAAGTCAGATCGATATAGATTCTTTGGAAAAATGGTTAAATTTTCTAGAAGGTTATTTTTCTGTTCACAAATTTTCCGAAAGAGAAACGATCACCTTTGTGCTCCTCGAGGCTCTCCCCCATGTCAAACATTGGTGGGAAACTTAATAGGAGCAAATTTCTACAGATGAGTCTGGAATATTTGGGGCCAAGCCCACTTGATATTTTTTTATGTCGTAGTCTAAATATTCTACGAAATGATTTTTTTCTAACGATATTTTTCGGGGACATTTGTTCGAAATTCGACGAGAAATGGTTAGATCCACATATTTGAGTGAATATTTCTATATAATCCGAGTGCCCCAAAGGTTTTTCGGCATGTTGAATCCATTTCTGCATTTAGAAATGGATTTTAAACAACAAAAAATAGTGATTTTGTGTAAATTTACATCGTCGGATTCTGACGAAAAAAACTATTTCGTAGAACAATTAGACAACACATTTTTTTATGGATGTGATCAATGAGCAATATTGCCCCGTGGAAAACTAGAATGACCAGTACATGAGATGGACCACGCTGCATCAAGAGAGGGGCTAAATAGTGTCGGAGTTCAAAAATACCATGCATACCTTGCGCACCAAGCTTGGTATCAAAGACTCTGAGCGACATCTGGTTCTAAAATACCGCGAGACTCTACACATGTACATCCAAACCGAAATGAAGTTTCTATACATCTCATCATTGGGAGCGGCTTATCGATATGCTCTTAAAATCGAGCATAAATTTAAGCATCGGGACATGTAGGAATTTGGGTCTACAAATCCACAACAACCAAAGTATGGTAAACGTAGCCCTAATCCACAAAATAGTCAACCTCAAGACAACCAGTCCAAGTCGCAGGAAAAGAAGAGCAACGAGAAGACGAAGGACACTTGGAAGTGGTATGAATTTCACAAAATTCCTTGGCACAACATCGACAAATGTCGCTCAAAACAATCATTAGAGGTCGAGCTCAAAGAAACAGAGCCAAACTCCGACTCAGACTTTGATTCAGACAATAATAAAAGAAGMGAGATCATTGATGAAGAACCCACTACTACTGTTGTGACTGCAACAATCCAACCAGAAGAACCARAGGATCCTGAGGGGGAGCACCTTTTCCATTCACAAATGTGGGTGAAGGGGACCCCACTGCATTTTATTGTTGATAGCGGAAGCTTGAAGAACTTCATCTCATCAGAGGTCATCAAACAGTTGGATTTGTCGACAACACCACACACGCAACCATACAATAACATATGGTTTCGCTAGGGACGAGATCTTCGTGTCAACCAACAGTATCGCCTGTCATACGACATCAAGCTCTTCAAGGTGAGGTATTGTGTGATGTTGTTCCATTGGAAGTCTGTGATGTTATGTTAGGCCAGCCATATATGTAGACACGTCATGTTGTTTATGAGTCTCGACCTCGTAGCATCATTGTTACTTTGTGGGTCAACTCTATAGGATACCGAAGGTAGTTCCGACTACTATCCTGACAAAACAATGTCACAAAGTAATCTCTCATACCACAAAGTTTGGCCTCTTCATGATCTGTTCAGAAGATGATACTATAATCACTGCAGCCTAAGTCCAAGACCCTTGTCTCCAGTAGAAGCAGATCAACAAGATTGTAGAAGAGCACCAAGATATTCTTACTGCACCTACATGGATGTCTCCACACTATTCAAGCAAGCGAAGTTATAACAAATCCCTTCATGCTCTTCATGTTGCATCTTCACCGTCATAGTCCTCCCACACTCAGGCAGATCCTGCAATTATATCGATTGAACGGAGCCAACCCGTCCAACAACAGGTTCATAACAGTCTTCAACAAGCTAAGCGAGACAACATCTTCAACAAGACAAGCAACTCGCCAAGGTTCAGATTCAACAAAAGTTTTCCAATGAACTTGATGCAATGGAAACCATTGCTTTGTAAGGGGGGAATAATGATCCAGACAAAAATCGATGGCCACCTATCTATTATGCTGGCTCAAAACAAAGGTTTCCACCTTGGCAGTTGCTTTATAGCTTTTCAAGTCCTAAAATTTCGGGGTCCTTTTGAGGCCTTTAACAATGTTTTTTGGGCTAGCCACAATCACATTGTAGGCTTTAGCCAAACTGTGACGACAAAATGTGTAGTCCACAGATAAACCTTTCCAACGAACTACCATGAACCTAAAACTTAGATCGTATGAAAAAGTTACGACCTTGGAAAGTTGACGTATCAACTACCCCCATTAGGGCCCACAAACCTTTTAACATTTCATTTTCTGGGGTTGGGGTTTTGGATTTTCTTTATGTTAAAAAAGCCTCTAGAGCCTCATTGTAAACATCATCTTCTTCTTGCGAATGAACATAACCATCGCATCTCTTCTCAAAGATAAGTCGTCACCATTCTAGCGAATCATTCACTTTGTATTTTTACAGTTTCTGTATATTTCCATCTTTAATAAAAATTGTGCATCACTGTATCTCTATGTTTTTGACAATATCTATGTGTATTTACTTATTATATTTTTGCCTTCATTTTGTTCTCAAAAGATAAAGATAATAAAGATACAAATATGAATAAAGGGTTTGGTATCTAGCATATCCCATGATCATAGTAAACTAACAAATCCAAAACCAACTTCTTTTCAAACCAACTTCTTTTCACTATGAAAGTACAAATCATAGTTGTGGTCTATTAGTTTTATATAATATAGTTTGATTAGGATAATGGTATATCATGCCTTATTTTAAAACTACATCTATCTTTACTCAATAAGTAGTAGCTAAGTAGTAGCTTGCTTTCTACTATTTATTACCAATAATAAAACTTTTATTACTACTAATAAAATATGGACATAGTTCCTAGTACTTGCACGCAAGTAGTATGTCGTTAGGTATGAAGCTTGAAGTATTTGATAGTAGGGAATGAATGGCGTTCAATCGACGCTTCATAAACAACGATTAAAGAAACCAAAGGAAGGTTTGTTACAATCTTGAAACCCAACAAAGGCATGCTAAAATCTTTGTTTTGCACTGCTGTAGTATAACCCAAAGACTCGCGAAAATTCAAGTGAGCATTAGAGCAAACATAAAGGATATAAACCCCGAATCCTCAGATTGTATGAAACATCATACCAATTAACAGCTTATTATGAGGGCTTCATCAAGTCAATACATATTGACCACAAGCGCAGATGGGAAGGCAAGAATTACCATCCCAAAACAAAAATGCAAAAGACGGCATTTAATACAATCTCGAGAAGGATTAACTAATTGCTTTAGATTATATAAAAGAGCCGAAACAAATTATAATCCTTTATATGCACCAAGCATTCCGGCATTTCTTTTCAATTAGTAAATATAAACAAAAAGATTCTTTATTTTGTATTAAATTAATCATCTAAATTTCTCACAACCAAGCCTACAATATATGATATAAACAAGTCGTATCTGCACAGACAGGCCAGCAAAATGAGCGTTTCAGCAATGTGGAAATGCAACTAAAAAACTGCAATTAATCAACTACGAACCGTCGCTGCAAAACACTTAGAGGAAGTACAAAGTACATTAGATTTTGCGTACTGTATAATATATTTATCTTTATTAGTTTGGAAGATAGCAGGGTTGTGCCAAAATAATCTTCCAAACTAATAAAGATAAATATATTATATGATAAACCAACATACAGAATCTGGCATGCCATAAGTTCGATGTAAACATCACGCTCTTATGGACGAGACTTGTGACAAGCTAGATTTTTTAACAAAAAAAAGGGCCTTATAACAACGTCAAAGTGTGCAGTGAGGTGCTGTCAAATTTGGAGAACTCGTGATCTTGTGCTTTTGCCATTCTAATTTAAGGGCCCAAGCCTCATAGATATGACATCTAGATACTCAAGGTACAATCTGTCTTGAAATTAAAATAATAATAACAATATCAAGGGGCAGAGAAATGTGAGAAAATCAGAAAACATTTTATAGATATTATTGACAACTAGGATGCATGACATTGGGACTTGACAAAACATGGACTACACCGCAATAATAATTGATGCTTTTTCAACCACAATATATCTAGCTAGAATGAGGGGATCAGTATGGCACTACAGAATCCTGCAAAGAATATTTTTAGGTGATAGAACCGCCAAATGCTTATTGCCATGAAGCAAGGTCTTTTTTGATAGAAAAACAGTTGATGTGATCTATGGTGGAAGGGAGCTTCTAGTCCTGTAATACTATCAGCTGCCATATTCAGCATCTCTCTTCAAACTCTATAAAGACATCACAAAGTCAAAGCATTAAATTCATGAAAATATACAAACAATACATCTAACATTCAATGAATAAGAGCCCAAAGGGCTAGCTCAAGCGGTCTTGAGCTAGACGTGAGATCTCTCCCTCGGTGATCAGTTGGGGAGTCACAAGTTTGACTCTCTTGATCCCCTTTGGGGTTAGGCCATGTAATCCGGGCTGACAATTTACCCCGTTTACCATCCATGAATCATGGGGAAGTACTTGGAGGATTTTCTGCTAGGATTTCCTTCAAAAAAAAACATTCAATGAATAAGGCTTTCTCGCTGCAATGCACATCCAATATCATAACCTAAACGAGTTAATTAAAAGTTTGTATCATCAAACTTAAATCATAAAACAAAAACAATCATAAAAAGAGGTCAGATATCCAATGCTAGAATGCTGGGTTATAAATGTTGCAGAATGATCCCAGCAAAACATTTGAACAAAAGATCACGATAAGTACATCTAGACGTACTACTCAAACAGAGTTAATGAGCTGTGTAGTCACTTTTGATTTGCTATCTAATGAGTTTAGATTCTGCTAAAAGAATATAGAGAAATTACTATTATAATAAGATTATAAATCTTGCCCATCACAATGAACTAACATTCAGTTTAGGGTTCAGTATCCATATTTAGAAAGGACAAACTGAACAAATTATAAATTCTATTATCATAATCCTCTGTAAGACTGTTTTTAACTGAAAAAATCATAGAAATTTGTCCTCTTGTGCTATGGCTCCACAAAATGTGCCAGACCTCATTTAGTGTAGTCTACTTATATTCTCTAAATTGCAAAAGTACATGCCACATTTGATGTGTGCGTGCATGCAAGTAGGCCTCACATTATACATCATTCATATAATGATAAAAGTATGTGGCAGAATAATTATAAATCATTCATAACAGCAGTGGCACAACAAAATTCAACTTGTATAAGACACATTAGAGGAGCATATGGCATTACAGCCAACAATTACAAAGAATGGATTCCCACCATGGGACTAGACCAGGCCTGGAAACAGTCTTCAATATCACTATTTAACATGCCGACCACATGCACCAATGATTTTTGCCCACAATTTGATACCAAACAACACAGAAATCTAAAATTAAAAACCATATACATATATATAGCAACTAATAAAATTTACTGCACAGGTTGAACCCCATAAATTCTTAGGAAGATAACAAGAATATATGTACAAAGGAAAAGTATAGGAATATCTTTGCAATTGCAGAGATATTCAGCGAAACATTTCCAATTCTCCAGCCTGCAACAAAAGCAACCAACATGTCATGAAATCTCTGATATTAAGTGGTCCATGCAACAATACGTTTTCACCAAAATCACCTAGATGTCTGCCAAAGATCAACTTCCCCACTAATCCCTGCAGTCACCATCATTAAAACCATCTTTTAATGGTGATTCTAGTAAACAATATGTCAAAAAATAAGATTCACTTCAGGCACAATAGAATCCGCAAAAATGAATTCTGCAACAGAGATCCAGAGAGAAAAAATTCTTCAAAGATGTACACACGCGATTTCAGACTTTTTCCTTGGCAGAGTACCTTCTGTCAAGGAACAATCCAGACCAACCAGCAGAATGCCGGAGTAAAAGGGATAACTTACTTTCAATTTTGTTGCTCACACACAGTGGAAATTCAGGATTCTATCTTAAGTTTTAACATAACCGAACATCCTCCTCTTGAATGCAGCTTTCATTATTTACTCTTTCCATATATCAAAATCCCCAAATGATGTAACCAGTCTAGATCCATCTTAACCCTGGATCTATCAAGTGCTGAGAAAGATCAAATTTCTAGGGTGAAAAGCTTTTCTAGAGTGCAAAAACTTCAGGAAAGGCTTGCACCTCAAGAGATTTGATTCCTCTCAGCCTAAGTTACCAGGATTCGGATACGGATACGGATTCGTCAAATTTTTGAAAAACCAGGATCCGGATACGGCGGGGAAACGGCAAGTACAAATAATATAAAAAATAATTTTATAATTAAAAAAAATAAAACTTATATCCCATCTCACTATCTTTGCTAATGAAAATATTTTTAATAGTGCCTCTASCATTTTTATGTCAAAGACACTAAACATGCATTTGTATTTAACATTTAAGAGAGATCTATTGTAAAACTATAGTTCCACTCTCTTGGGGCTAGAAAATTCGCCAATTTTTTTTATGGTAAGAATTGCATCTTTAAAATATGATTAAATATACTTGCTAGCATAGTCACTTGGTTCACGTTCGCGTTCGAATACAACACCTATGAAATTCAAGCAAAAATTTGCTGCCTAAAAAAATTGGATAAAATTCCTCATTAAATTCAAAATATCTATGTTGCATTGGTTTTCGGGACGGGGGAACGGCGGGGACGGGGGGACGCGTCCCCGGGACGGCTAGAGCGCACCCCCAAATTTTTCAGGGGACGGCAGGTTGGGGACGGCAATAATATATATATATATATATATATATATATATTAAAAAATATTAAAATTCACCATAAACATTTGTAGTTGTTTCAAGCTTGTAAGCATAACAAGCTATACTATACAGTGTTATGCACAACCCTTACACTTGCCAATACTGAAAAAGCTCAAGCAATTTAAAAAAGAGCCAAGTGACATTTCATTATTGGCTACTAGACAAGAGCAAAATGCAGTTTAGCTTTAGGAAACTTAAGTGAGAAATGTTTCTATA
>SNQJ01S0028552.1:104289-115973 GCA_010110895.2 Picea sitchensis | reverse complement strand
CGGATCCTGAGCTTGACTCCCGCGGATCCGGTAACATAGCTCTCAGCACTTGATAGAGCTGAGATTAAGATGGATCTAGGCTGGTTTAATTATATAAACAGGCCGACTTCCATTTTTATTATTATTATTTTATATCTTTTTTTATTGACCGACTTGTATCACATTTGTTAGCTTAAACTTCTCCCTCACCTGGGCTGTGGAGAAGCAGTTAATATCTATGGTAAATCTATGATATCATAACACACTTGAGCTCTGCATTAAAAGAAAACTTTCCAAGATTTATTTGATACTAGACATAAGGAGGCATTGTCTATGGCACACCATTAGTACACAGGGCAACAAAGTATATGATGATTGGCATTGAAGAAAAATGATAGAGAAAAACATGAAAGCTCTTCTCATGGGATCAGTGAAGTTTACAAATCCTGACAATCTTATTTATTTGTCAACCTAAAATATCCGTACATTCAAATGTACCCCCACTACGTACGAATCAAAAGGCATTGACTGTATTCAGAGGCCGTGTATGCTTTTCCTCTTCTTCATTTCACTCCACCACACTTTCCTATGCTACAACTGCCTTGCTTATTTTGAAGCATCCTAAACCACAACGGTCATGTGAAGAGATTTGGACAAACTGCAAACATGTTGGTACCTGGGGAAAATCTCTTTCAGAATTGGAGTCATGGGACTGGAAACAAGAACACATTTTCCAAACGACAGTGCTCACTACTGTCTCTAACAGTATGAGGTTGTAACATAAGGGGTGAAAGATCTCAATAAAATGATGGTTACCTCTAAGTAAAACATGCTCTAGATGTCAAAAATGTGGCTCCCTATGAAAGGCCAGAATGTAGCATGTAAAATATATGAAATTATGTGTTGCATATCAAATATATTACAAAAAATCTAAGAGTACATCACAATCCCTAGTTCACAATATTAATGGCATGCCTGAACTCTCAAATACTTTAAGGTCATGCTGAACCTTGGCCAAACTGATGTTCCCTGCCAACACAGCACTTCAAGTATCACTGTACAAGCTGGGTCACCAACGTACTGATATTTTCGGAAAAGCATGCACAATCTTCAATCTGTGAGGAAGTTGTTCGCTAAAGAAGTGTTGCCGATGCTTTTTAAAACTGTGAACATGCACCAACATAAGTTACAAAGTGATTTCATTCGACTGATTAAATTCTTGCAAAACACAGTATGCTTGATGTGTTTCTATGTTCATCTTAAATTTATAGAAGTACCTTCTAAAACAAAATATTAAAAACACTTTTCTCAAGAAATGTTTTGTTTTTAACAAGCATCACTTCCCTGACTATTATTCTACGAGAGATAGGAAAAAGCAAAATAGCAATATATTAATATTGAGCAGTAAAAGAAATCACAATGTAGAATAATTATAGCCGAATGACAGTACTGAAAGAAAGAGAATTGAGGACATATCTCACAAAATGGAACCACAGAAACCAGCACTCAAGCACAGAACTATAAAATGCTTGGACAGAAAACAACCTCAAAATTGACCAAATTGAAGGGATTCACTGACAAAGGATCTAGCAAGAAAGAAATGAATATTGGCAAGCTATTATAGAATATATTTTGAAGTTCATCTACAAAATCTGAAAAGCACCACGACAAAGATGGGAAAAAAGTCATACATAAAACTTCCATCTGACAGCACACAAGAAGACAGAAAAGTTATGGGAAAGCAAGAAACAGCAAATAACTATGATCCAATCCAACAATTGGAGTTGACTCATGCAAACTCACCATGGGACAAAAAGCAACCCTATGCTACCAAAACATTAATAATATTTTAGAGGATGGTATAGTCAGAAACAAAAATAATTATTAATATGAGGGGCACAGACTGTTGAAATATTGTAAGTGCGAAGTATATTCTACTTATTATTGACTTATTATCTTATAGATCAATCCCCTTTTGTGGATTGATCATGTTGGGACTTATGTATAACCAAATCCCCTTTTGTGGATTGGTCAATCCCTAATTATATGATGCTAATTGAGAAGTCGGCCCCTAGGGCTAATTAAAGTGGTTTTAGCCACTAAGTGAAGAAGTCGGCCCTGCTTGATGAAGAGACACCACCCTAGCGCTCCTCAGCTAGTATAAATAAGAGAGGATAGCGCCTCATTCACTCACTCACTCAAGTCATTCATCTAGTGTGCAAGTTTGAAGGAAGCTACAGTTGTCAGAAAAAGGAAGAGAGGCGCATTGCTCAGTCTTGGATATTCTCTAGTGTTTGGTTTATTATATTGGCATTGTATTGGCAATCTATATTAAGGAAGTTTTTGCCGGGTTTTCTCCCTCAGGAGGGTTTCCCAAGATAAACATTGTGTACCTTGTGATTGTGTTTCTTTCAGTGATCTTGCTTATGCTATTATAGTCTAGTAAATTGAAAAGAACTCAATAGCAGCTCTAAATTTAACATGGTATCAGAGCTTGACTGAACAGAGCACCTTTCATTGGGTAACCAAAAACGTCACTGTTGTCATACAAGAAAATTAGGGCTTTTTGTTGGAAGAGAATTTCAACCTAAAAACTATCTAGGGAACTGCGCCCTAGCCTAGCGAACTCATTGGCAACTTGAGCACACATTTTCAATGGCCAGAGCCTCTGAAAAGTGAAACCCTAGTTTTCACTGATACCGGAAAACCAGGAAACCAGAACCAGTACCAGTAGTACCAGTCCAGATTTGCGCATGCCCAGTTTCAAGGGGTAAAATTTGGATTTTTTGAAAACAAAGTGCACCAGCCTACTCGCCTCAACCAATCGCACCTCCTAGTAAGTTCGGATTTAATTTTTGAGCACTTTCATTTTTTGGTCATTTTCCCAGCTCCAGATGTCTGCAAGCACCAAGCTTATTGACAAGTTAAAAGGTGTGGATAACTTCCGTGCCTGGAAGTATAGGATTGCACTCATTCTTGAAGAGAATGACCTTGCAAAATTCATAAAGGAAAATGTACCAAAACCCACAGAAGATGCAGCTAAAGCAAAGAACAAGAAGGATATGGTTAGGGCCAAAAGAATCATTGCAGACTCTATTAAAGATCACTTGATCCCTCAAGTGTCTTCAAAGAATACTCCAAAAGAAATGTTTGATGCCCTAACCAGAATGTATGAAGGAAGGAATATCACCCAGAAGACGAATCTGAGAACCCAACTCAAGAGTACAAAGATGCAGAAAGGAGAAACCGTTCATGACTACTTCTATAGGGTTTCTCAATTCAAGGAACAACTACAAGCAATTGGAGACAACCTAGAAAATCCATCGTGCTCTCTGAGATTCACTCTTCTCTCACAGTTGGGCATTCAAGTTTTACCAAAACCTATGAACGAGTCAAACGTTCTTTTTTCTAGGAAGGTATGAAACAGGACATTCACACCTTTGTGGCTGAATGTGATACATGTCAACGCAATAAGGGAGAAACCGTCAAATCTCCAAGCACACGCCAACTGCTCCCAATTCCACCGACTATTTGGACGGATATTCCGATGGACTTCATTGTGGGCCTACCTAAATCGGGCAATAAATCCGTCATCATGGTTGTAGTTGATCGTCTTTCCAAGTATGTTCATTTATGTGCTTTTCAACACACGTTCACAACATCCACAGTGGTTCAATTTTTTATGGATAATATCTTCAAACTCCATGGCATGCCTCATTCTTGTTGAATTTTTTATGCTTAGCTCATGCACATGTAGCTTATTTCAATTTAGCATGTACTTGAACCATAAACAATGCAACAATACCATATACAATAGTTGCAGTAACCAAGAGCACAAGAAGAATAACCATGCACAAGAACACAAGAGTTTATCCTGGGAAAACCCTTCTCAATGAAGGGAAAAACCCAACAATCCTTTGTTATAGAGTCAAGAGAAGATCCCCCTCACCATAAACCCTAGGGCACACAAGAGGGTGCTCTATGACCTTGAAACTTGTGCCTAAGAGAAGTGTGCACTTCAGCTGTACACTTAGCTTCAGAGAATGTTACAATGAATTGTGAGTGAGTGAGATCCACAATGGGGATCTACTCTTATTTATACAAGACCTAGCACATCAAAAGGATGTGTCTATTGGCACAATAGGGCCGACCTGTTCAACTGAATAATATAATTAATCTTACACAATATTAATTATCTTTTACATGGTGGGGCCGACTTGTACCCTTTACAACACAAATTAGGGTTACAACAAATCTTACTCTCAAACAATATAGCAAGGGATCCACACATCCTCTAGTGCTCAACCACTAGGGACACGCCCACCTGTCCTCAGCCACAAGGACGTCACTCTCAACAAATCAACTCAACTAAGTCCATAGGAGTACCATCTAGAGAGCCATCTCAAGTAGACTCAACTAAGTCCATAGGAGTTTGACAGGAGACCATCTCAAGTCGTCTCAACTCGGTCCAGAGGAGCACGACAAGAGAACACACGTCATCTTAACTCAATCCAAAGGAGAATGACCTGGAGAATGTCTCATGAAGCTGCAATTAACAACACTCCCTCTCAGCTAGGGAGGCATTCTCCACTAGGTCAAGTCTCTCACGAAAGTACTCGAACTTCGTCCTGGCAAGCGGTTTGGTGAAGACATCTGCAACTTGTTCATGTGTAGGAAGGTACTGCACATGTACTACTTTCCTCTGATGTAATGGTATCTCTGATGTAATGGTATTTGATCTCAATTTGTTTCGCTTTATCGTGAAACATAGGATTCTTTGAGAGCTTCACACAGCTCTAGTTATCGCAATGGATAACGGTGGAATCCATCTCATGACCAAATAAGTCTGCAAGGAGCTTGCGAAGCCACACTGCTTCGCAAACTGCCACACACAATGCAATGTACTCTGCTTCTACGGTACTCAAAGCCACAAAAGTCTTGTTTCCTGTTGCACCAAGAAACCATGGCAGATCCCAAGGTGAAACAACAACCGGATGTGCTCTTTTGGTCCACAACGCTCCCTACCCAATCTGCATTGGCATATCCCTGCAATCTCATATCTACACCGGAGGCATATCTCATGCCATAACCAATTGTGCCTTGTAGATATCTCAACACATGCTTTGCTACTATCCAATGTGTCTGTCACGGCCGACTCATAAACTGATTGAGTATACTCACTACATAGCATATATCAGGTCTAGTGTTAACCAGATACATCAATGATCCAATCAGCTCTTTGTAAAGATGTGGATCAATCTGCGTGAATAAGAAGAAGCCTCGTTCAACTTCTTCATATTCATCACCATCGATGTAGGCATGGATCTGCAATCTGTCATCCTGAATTTCTTCAATATCTCCACTGTGTATTTTCCTTGACCCAGGAAAATCTCATCAGTCCTCTACCATACTTCTAGTCCCAAGAAGGAGTGCATCAAACCAAGGTCCATCTCGAATTCAAAAGCTAATGCACACTTGCATTCAACAATGAGGCTTTCTGAACTAGTGAGGAATAAGTCATCAACATACAAGACCAAAATCAAGCACTCGTCACCAACAATGTGATAGTATAGGTTGGGATCAACACCACTCTTGCTAAAGCCCAAACTCATCAAGTATCCATCAATCTTCTCATACCACGAACGAGGTGTCTGCTTTAGTCTATACAGAGATTTCTTCAACCTACATACATGAGACTCCTTTTCATGTGTCACGAATCCATCTGGTTGCTCTATGTAAACTTCTTCCTCAATCACACCATTGAGAAAGGTTGTCTTCACATCCATCTGATATAGTCTCCAACCCATGGATGCATCTACGGAAATAATCGTACGGATGGAAGTGTATCGGGCAACAGGAGCAAAAGTCTCCTCATAATCTATTCTCTCCACCTGAGAGAATCCTCTAGCCACAAATCTCGCTTTGTACTTCTCGACACTTCCATCGACTGCATGTTTGATCTTATAGATCCACTTGGAAGTCACTACAGAATTCCCTTTCGGTCTCGGAACAATATCCCACACATCATTCTTCATGATGGACTGATACTCTTTGATCATGGCATCTTGCCAAACCTGCTGATCTACTACTTCTCCATGACAAGAAGGCTCAATATCAATGATGTGGCTCATAGCTGAAATATAGCTCGAAAATCTCTGTGGTCTCTTGCTCTCTCGGAATGTACCACGAGGAGTTGCATGTCCCTCTGCCTCCTGTCGAGACCAAGCATGCCTCTTATGACCTATTGCAATGTCTCTGTGAACATCAACTGGAGCTACAGGATCAACTGGATCAACAACTGTCTCCCTCTTAACTGTTAAAGGGGGAGAAGGTACTATCTCTTCATTCTTCTCACTGTCAATCTCCATCTGAGATTCTCTAGATCTTTGGAAGGCTATCTCTTCCTCAAAGGTGACATCTCTGCTAACCTCGATTTGTCTCTGACCAGGGATGTATATCCGATATGCCTTCGAAGATTCATTGTACACCACAAATGTACCCTTTCTACCTGAAGGGTCTAGCTTGGTCCTCTTCTCCTTGGGTACATGAAAGCATATTGGACACCCAAATATCCTAAAGTGTCCAACCTCAGGCTTCACTCCGGTGAAAGCTTCTTCGGGAGTCATGTTCTTCAGAATCTGATGAGGACTTATGTTTTGAACATACACAACTGTCATGGATGCTTCTGCCCACAGAATCATAGGTAGATTTTGATCATGTATCATTGCTTCGGTTGCCTCAATAATGATTATGTTCTTTGTCTTTGCAACCCCATTCTAYTGAGGGTTATAAGGAACAATGTACTTCCTCTTGATCCCTGACTCAATACAAAAATCACTGAAATCCCTGAAGGTGTACTCTCCTCCATTATCCGATCTCAGCACCTTGATCCTCCTCCCGATCAGKTTCTCAACCTRAGCTTTAAACTCTTGAAATCTCGCAAGGACTCCATCCTTGGTCTTCAAGAAGTAAATCCATGTCTTCCGAGAGTGATCATCGATGAAGAGCACATAGTAMAAATATCCGTTCAAGGAAGCAACAGTCATGGGTACACAAACATCTRTATGTACCAAGTCCAAGATCCCCTTGGATCTACTGTCACTGCTCAAGAAGGACCCCTTAACATTCTTGCCAAGAGCACAACCTCTGCAAACGCCATCATGTTGAACATGTATTTCTGGAAGGCATGTCACCATCTTTCCCAGAGAGGGAAGGGCTCTGTAATGTAAATGAGCAAGTCTCCTATGCCATAGCTCACTCAAGTTGATAGTATCATGTAACAAGGCCTGGACTAGTCAGACAATCAATCTGTACAAATTGTTTTCTCGAACACCAAACACCCAGGCAAAATCCATGTGTGAGTTCTTGTGCCATGCAAGAACTTTTCCTTGAGAGAAGGTAACCTTGTAGCCTTTATCCTCTAAGGCAGAAACAAAGACAAGGTTCCTTTTCATTCCAAGTACATATAGTACCTCACTCAATTGAAGTGGTATGTCAGAATCTAGTTGGAAGGTAGAAATTCCAACTCCTTTCACAGTATATCTGGCGTTATCACCAAGTACAACATGTAGACGAGAGTCTTTTTCAACAAGGTCTGTAAGATGTTCTTTGTATCCAGTCATGTGCTTGGAGGCACCACTGTCAATCAACCAAATGTCACTATTTGTAGGAACTATACCTGAGAGTGTTGATATGAAGAAGAATGCTTCATCTTTTATGTCTTCATCTCTATGATGTGGTTCTGGATCAACATCTGTAGTGGATGGATGTTGTCTTCCTTTCTTCCTGGTAGGACAATTTCTCGCAATGTGTCCATACTTGTCACATCTGAAACACTGAATCTTTGAATTGCCTTTTCTATGTTCATGACCTAAAGTTGCTGAAGTTTTCTTGTCTTTGAATACTTTGCTGAAACTTCTTCTATTCCTTCAGCCTCTTTGTTGCCATCCTTATACACACCTACAAGTGTGGAGAAGTCTCCAGCCCACTTGGTGTGTCCTTGGAGGCACAATGCCTAATTCCAAACCCACTGTCACCTCGACTTGGACTTCTTCTGTCTAGGCTCACTCCTAGGGAAGCCAAGGGGTGTATACCCTACTTACTATGTAAGTTGATTAATGTGATCTAGGAGTTAATTTTAATTATTAAGTTAGGGGGGCCTAACCTATATGACAAGCAATAATGCAATGCAAAGCTTCAATGACAAGCAAAACCTTTCACCTACAAGTTGACTAAGACTAGCGCCTAAAGGTTGGGTAAATGGAGTCACTAAGATTACACAACAAAAATACAAAGTTAACAATGCTATGAATCAATTACAATGAATAAAGATTTTAACTTACACCATAAAAAATTTATAAATGAAATAAATGAAACATTACATGAACAAAATATACAATGAAAAGAATAACCACTTAGATAATTGCACAATTAATACAAATGAACTTAAAGAACCATTAAATCCAATATACCAATGAAAATGAGATATCCATAAATGAAATATGTAACTTGAACCAACTTTGAAAATTTTTGCCAATGAGAGCTAGTGCGCAACTTGGGAAGTAAGAAAACTTGAAAGTAAATCACCCAAAGAGAGATAATGCCAAACTTTTAGAGATAGTAACTTGAAAGTAGATGCGCCCAACTCAATAGAAAAGTAACTTGATTTGCAAGATAAATGATTGTATGTAAAGTAAAGTGCATGGAAGCAAACTACACAACTTAGTTTGAGATGATTAAAGATTGAAAAGTAAAGATTATGTAGGTAGAATTTTAGAAGGGTTTTAAACCTTAGTTAAACTAGGTGAGGATGTAAGCCTAGACTATGTGTCTACCCCTAAAGTCTTACCGTTTTGACCAAAATGATTGTTGGGTGCTCAAGAAGAAGGACAAGCAAGGTCCTTCCCTAGCTCCACAGGTCAATCCAGAATGCTTGGGTGCTCAAGTAGGGACGACACTTAGTGTCGTGAAGCGTCCCCGATTTCCACACCTTGTAGCTTCCACAAGTCACCATTTTTTATGGTGAAAGTTGTACCAGCTTGGGTACCTAGTTACTAGATATGATTACTTCCAATCCTAAAAAGCTACAACTTATGATTGCCTTCAATTTAAAAAGATTGTAGCATATGATTACTTCCAAACATTAAAAAGATATTGACAAATTATACAAGAAATGCAAGCCTTACGATATTGCATGGGTTGGCTAAGCCAAACCACTTTGCAAGGTGTAGGCAAAATAAATCAATGAAAGTAAAGACTAGGATAATAAACCAAATACTTAGCAACCTCAACCAAGGCACAAAGAGGAGGACAAGCCTACCGGTTTTGTGCCAAAGTGGGTGAAGATTAACTTAAAAGAAAAACAACAAACCTAGCCTCTCAACCTTGCCTTAAGGACAAGTGGGGCAAACCATTAGATGCATAAAACAGAGAAATTGACTATCTAGCCTTACGATATTGCATGGGTTGGCTAAGCCAAACCACTTTGCAAGGTGTAGGCAAATCTAAACAATTATTTGCAAAACATAAATAATTAATTTATGAGAAGAATGCAAACCCAAGAGACTCTCTTGGGCTGCTTACAATGAAAAAAATAGAGAGAAGAAGAAGGGGGTTTTGAAACCCCAAGTTGGGAGGCTCTTCTCGAGTGTTTTGAGGCCCCAAACGGGCAGCACCTCCCCTTATTCTGGCGAAAACCTGCAGAAAACAACAAGCTAAAGCTTGCAAGAAACGTTGTAAAACAACCAAAAACACTCGGAAATTTCTGTTAGTAAATAACATAAATTTTACATATTAAAATCAGCAAAGAAATGAAGTAATTTTCAGCCTATTACAGAACAGAAAATGCCCAAAAGAGAAAGGGAAATGGCAGAAAATGAAACAGAAAATATTAGAGGTTGATGTTGGTTGAAGAGACAAATTTCCAGATCTGAAATTTCTCTTTCCAAACCCCTGGTGAACTGCCAAAATGTGAGATCTTGCGACAGAAAACGAAAGGAGGTGAGTAGATTCAAATGAGACAACAAAATACTTTGCAATATCATAAAAAATCAGCTCACTAAATCTACAGTAATACTACCATAAATTTATCCAAGCAAAATACTTTGCTTGGATCTCCTAAACTAAATCCTTGAGCAAGAAATACACAAAAAAAAAAACAAAGCAAAGATATCACCTCACTGAAGCATAAACATGGCACCAAGAAGACTCTCAATGCACACCATGGATCCTCCAAAGCTTTTCTATTATTGAGAAAAATGTTGTTGCAAATACTTGCAGCAAGATTTACAAGAGAGAAAGAGCAAAATGAGAGAGAGGAATGGGAGATATTTGGGCAGCATAAACTTGCTCTGAGAATAGATGTGAAATGGGGAGGGGGTAGGCTTTGTTTTATACTTGGGAGAGGAGAGAGACCCCTCTTGGATGAGCTCCAAGTGTCACTCACCCAAAAGAAGTGATCATCTCAAGGGGGGGCGCACTTTTTAGGGTTTTGGTAATGTTAGGTTTCGAGGGTTAAGTGAGGGAAGGGGCGGATCACCTTTTTGCTTACCCAACCACTTAGTTAGAGCCTTAGGAGGGTGCACTTAGGGTTTAGCATAGTTTCTTGGTTTAATTTTTGAGTTTGTCTAAGTCAACCACCAAGGGGGGCGCACTTTTCTTAGGGAGATGTCAACTTGAGGTTGTGGCTAAGCAATGGGGGGTTGGTTAGGTTAGAAAATCACTTTTCTAACTTAGGAAAAGGTTTAGGAAACCTCTCCCACTCACTCTCATGAATTTTTGCTCTTTTTACAATTTTTGGCATTTTTACTTAGCCAAATTAAAGCAATTAATCGCTGACTCTAGACTGACTTGGACTCCTCATGGACAATGACCTAGAAAAACTTGTCCAATTGAGCTGAAACTTGGTCCAAGGGTGTAGGGGGTCTCTTGCCATTTGTTTTGAGTACTCACACCCCTATCAAAATCCCCTAGGACCAAATTTTTACATTTTTACATCAAATTTAATTAAAATTACCATTAAATGGATAATTTTTGTTAAGTTTTCAATGATCTATGGTTCATGCATTTAATTCAATTTTTTTGTTTAGCTTTTAACTTGAACCATAACTACTGTAACAAACCAAGATCACAAGAAGAATAACCATGCACAAGAACACAAGAAGTATCCTGGGAAACCCTTCTCAACAAGGGAAGAAAACCCAGCCAAACCTTTGATATATTCTTCAAGAAAAAGAGCTCCCACACCATCACCAAACTTAGCACACAAGAGGGTGTTGTAATTCTCATAATTTCAGACCACAACTTCTGAAATCATGAGATGACACAATGATAAGTGTGTTTCCTCAGTGGGGATTCACCTTTATTTATATAAGACTTGTCACAACAAATGATGTGTCTATTGGCACAATAGGGCCGACCTCAATAACTCAAAATATAATTAATAATTACCATATTAATTACTTTTACATTAAGGTGGGGCCGACATGTACCCTTTACATTACAAATAGGGTTATAGGCTTAGTCACCTGGTTCATGTTCGTGTTCGAATTCGGTGAGCTTGATGTTTGCCAAAAATTCGACAGTCAAAATTTTGGGGATAAAATTCGGCATTAAGTTCGACATAGTACAAAATTTGAAAAAATAAAAAATATATATTCGATACTCTTATTATAACTTTATCATACATATGATAGAAATGAAAATAG
>SNQJ01S0028552.1:86247-99979 GCA_010110895.2 Picea sitchensis | reverse complement strand
TTGATATAAATAAGAGACTAGCGCCTCACTTCTTAGACACACTTCACTTGCTCATTATCTTATGAGGCAAGCTGCAATTGGAAGTTGGAGAGAGGAGAAGAAGGGTGGTGCATCTCTTGGGGAGGACTTTCTGTATTGGTTTGAGTCATCTCTTGAACATTGTATACGCCATTTATGATAAGGAAGTTTTTGTTGGGTTTTCTTCCCCTAGAGGGTTTCCCAGGATAAATGATGTGTCTCTTGTGAATGTGTATTTCTCAGTGATCTTGTTCTTCTTATGCTCTTACCTAATGAAATGCAAAGAACTATAATAAAGGCATAAACATTAACAGGAGCAAGGGATACTCCTAGCATCCAAGGCCCAAAGAAAGAAACTCTGAATAGAACTCTAGTAGCTTGTTTGAAACCGAGGGGTGGTCTGATGGACAGGCGGTGCCCTGCTCTGGAAATTTCTAGAGCTAATCCCTCTAACTCTCTGAGGATTTATGGATTGATGTATTGTACGGCACCTCTGAACTGGTCTCAATGAGGATGATCTGTCTCCCCGAGCGAGAGGCTGAGAAGAGACACGAGCTCTCACCAATCTACTGTCTAGTACTTCAACCCTCCGCTTGTTCTGATTTGATGGGTTGAAAGTATGAGGTGATCATCCTGGTCGTCCCAAGGCGGGGTGTGGCGTGCAAGAACTGAGATCTGTGGCAAAATATCTCCCGGATGAAGAGGGCTAGGCATCTCTAGTCTTGGTATTGGCAGAAAGTATAGAGTGAGCCCCCTGAGTGCCTAAATAAGCAGTGGTATCGTCCTCTGATCTCATAGAGTATATAGGACACCTAAAGATGAGGTATATCTCTGTCTTTGGCTATTGTAAGTGGCACATCTGGAAGATCCTATCTGATCATGGTATATGGTGGTTCGTCTCAATCCGAAGTCGATGGGATCTGACTCGGAGTTGACCCAAGGGGGTCCTGAGTGAGTGCATCCAACATGTATAAGGGGGGCGGACGACGATGCCATCCTGCAACTCCAAAAAGTGGTCTAGATAGAAGGACATCTTCAGGCCCAAGTTCGTCGAAGGCGAGGTCCACGTGACCTAAGTGTATAGTTTGTATATGTTCTCTCTGGTAGCCTGATTCAGTACCTATCTAGTAGGAAAGAGATGACACAATGCATCAAGGGAGAAACTGAATGGTGGAAGGCGCTCTAGGGAGATGGTCATCAGCTAGAGAAGCCTAGACGCCTCTTAGAACCAACCACGTGCACGGCCTGAGGGGAAAGCAGAAGCATGAGCCTTCGAGGAGCAAAGAGCAAGGTAGGGGTACCGCTCTCTCCCGATGGTAGAGTTACAGAAAGATTTAACTCTATGAAGGAAAGAGACCAAGAGAAAAATGACCTCGAGGCGGAATGGGTGGACGCCAAACTCTGCTTAGATAATGGGTTGCGGAACCGTCTTCTTACAAAGGATGATGCACCTGAGAAGTAGGGTCTAGACCCCCTCTAACCTGGCCCAATCTGTCTGTAACAAGCTCAGCCCCCAGATATCAGAGCCATAGAGCATTGTGGGTCTGATAATTGCCTCCATGAGGTAGAGTTTGGACAAGATGTCCTGAAACTGACCAAAGAAGCATTGTTTCTCGATGAGGGCTAGGAACCGTACCCTTCACTGATCCTAGGCATAAGGGCATGTCACATACTAGAGGTCCCGTGAACTGTACTCCCAAGTAAGTGTATGTTGTGGTAATCTCAATCTCTGCCCCCCTATAGTGGAAGTGTAAATCTGTAAGAGAGCTCTTCGATGCATTGAAGATCAAAACCTTGGTTTTACCTAGGTTGACCGTCGACTGTCTAAGGTCACAAAAGTTGGCCAGTGCATCGATCTGTCTCTGTAGGCCCTCAAGAGTGGAGGCCAATAGAACCAAGTCATCGACGAATAGGAGCAGGGATATCAACACCTAATGTAGAAGGCAACCATCCCCCTCCTGGATATGCTCATGGAGGCAGGACTCTAGCTCGTCAATATAAAACCCGAAGAGTGTCGGCGAGGGAGGGCACCCTGGTTTTACCCCGATGGTACTCTGAATGAAGTCGGAGAGGCCATGTGCCATCTTTAGTCATCCAAAAACCGACTTATACAACCTCATGATGGCCACTAGAAGGGTCTCAGATATACCAATGTCAAGTAGCCTCTGAAATAATGCATCCCTCGAAACAGTGTCGAACGCTTTCCGAAAGTCTACAAAACAAGTGTAAACTTTCGAAGAGCGATGACGGGCCTCCTCAATAATGGATCAAAGTGTGAAGATGTGATCAATCGTCTGGTAGTCTGGGAAGAAACCAGCTTGCCCTCTAGCCTTGAGTTGACGTCTCTCCAACTCCTCAGAGAGCCACTTATGTAAGACTATGGCATAAAGTTTGGAGAATATGTGACCCGCCATGATAGTCTGATAATTATTTGGTTCGGAACTACTCCCTAATTTATGGATTGGATGTATAATGTGTCATGTCCAAGAGGGGGGGAAGCATGAACATACCACCTGGTTAAATAAATCAGCAATATAAGACTCAAGAGTGTTAGCTTTTTAGCTCGGAAGGTACTCCACATGTGTGTCTTGTATGCAGAAGTAACCTTGTACCTACACTACTAGACACTTGACTTTGTAATGGGTTTTCATAAAGTTGTGATAAAGTGGTTTTTTTATTAAAGTGACTTTTTAATGAAGTGTACCTTTTAATATTAAAGTGACTTTATTTCATAAAGTGCACTTATGTTATAAAGTGAAAATGTACTTTAATATTTTAAAGTGATTTATTTTGGAGGGAATTAATCATGACCCTTGATCTTGTAAAGGCAAGATTAGATCTTGGCCATTAGATTTAGGGTTGGAGAAGGTGAAGAGTCAGTTTTAGATTATAAGATAATGCATTGGGTAGTGTGCAAGAAACAATGAGAAGGAGATTGACAGAGATTTTTGAGATAGCTTGAGAGAGGAAAGTTAGGGTAGCAAGGAGGGCGCATTTCTCAAGAGAGATTGGGCACAAATCCCAAGGGAATATTTCTATGTGAGTGCTGATATTTATTGCTATTGTTGGAGGCCGTACTGTACGGATCTGTACATTTCGTACAGCAAGGGAAAGAGGGCACGGAAATAGAGGCAAAGTGGCACAAATTTCAAGGCTGTTGGGGGGCTTTTTTTGCTGCAACAGGGCCATACAGATCAGGCCGTACAGCAGACTGGGCACATTTTCCAAGGTGTTGTTTTCTGGGCAGGCCGTACAGCAGTATAGATTTGGCACGTTTTCCAAGGCAGAATATTTGGGGGCAGTTTTTGTGTGCTGTAAGTGGATTTTTCTTGCTGGAAATTGTATTGTTGCTGCTGTTGTATCTTTCCTGAAGCTAATAAAATCTCTCTCTCTCATTGGGTTTCCCCACATTGGGGTTTTCCCTGGCATTGCCTAAATTTCTGAGTATTTCTGAGTTGAATGATTGCTGTTCATTGTGTTTAATCCGCTGCTAAAGTGCTTGGCAATGCGTATTTCTGCTTATGGTATTTTCTGAGTGTGGTTATAAATTTCAGAGTTCATTTAAGACAGTTATCTCTAGGTTGCTAAGTGTATGACAGAACTTAGTACTTGTTGATTTTGTCATTAAATTTCTACAAAGAGACTAGACACCCTGCTTAAGGAACTCGGCCTGATGCCCTTCCACATGTTGGTACTCATAGCTCTAGCTGCTCTCTGAATGTCCCGCTCAGAGAAAAGATGGCATGAGGAGGGGGAGGAGGAAATGTGAGTAGGAGGTTGTCCGGGGATGTCATAAAGGGAGGTGGTATGGGAGAACATGGCCTGGGGGTCAAGGTCAAGTGGGGTGGCTTGGTGTTTGGGGAAAAGGGTACGCCAGAAGGATCGTGGGGAGTGGGAGTGGGAGTGGGTATTGGAGTATAACACTCAATGATAAGGAGTCCTTTATTGTAATTTAATAAATGTAATGGTGGCTTTAATATTAATATGTTAGGCATAATTAATAAAGATTATTAATAAGGTGGCTAGATGGAACAAGTAATGCAACTACTCAACAAATGACATAAAAAGGGAAGCACTCCCACTGTATCAAATGATTTCATTGTAATAAAAGCATGTATTTTACATGAATCAATTTCTAATCATGTCTTCATCTTTCTTGTATACTCAGAAGTTTAACAATAGTCTCACTTTACGTAATAAAGTTATCATGAGGTTATAATATAACTATGAATTATGTCTTAATTTATGTCATTAGACTAATAGGAAGTTACTGGGCATTATGAAACTCACATAATTTGTCCCTATCCTATCCGTGTATAATGTTATGACATCATTAAATAAAATCATCGAAGTACTAATCTCTCGTTTCTGCATTGTGGTTTTTGTCGTAGTATTTGCATGAAACTCTGATAGGAATATTATCTGCAAATTCTCATTTAATTCTTCAACCTGAAGCTTGATCGATGTAACATTGAATTGTTCAATGTATTCCTAGATAAGCTACCATGTTCATTGGCAAAGATGAAGCCATTGTTTTGAACTCTTACTCTTACATGTACCAAAGATAGTAAATTTTTTCTTTCATAATTGCTTTCAATCATTCCCAACTGTTGATGGTCGGTTGATTGTTGACCACTCTGTGGCACATGTGCCCCTGCCACCATGTTCATGCTTATGTCTCCATATGGACTTCCACCTTCATTATCTTTTGTATATCAACGAATTGGTGTGCTTGAGAGTAGGCTTTCAAACTGCAAAGCCATGCATCTAATTTATTAGCATTACATGGCATCAAATTAAGAAAAGACAATGTTTGTGTCTAATTTGATGTTGAGTTATTGAATTAGAACGAGAGTAAGCTTTTAAAAAATATTAAAACTACAGAAATATGGTAATCATTATCATCATAATTTAAAAATATACCAGGATAGACCCATCTTAACTCCGGTTCTACATAGTGCCAAGAGGGATTAAATCTCTCGAGGTGCAAACCCTTCCCTCCTTAACCCGTTTCATTTAGCAAAAGGTTACAATTTTCATTTACTTTTTTTATTATTATTATTTAAGAGTGACACACGTCAACTCCATGTTGAATTTAGGCAGGGAATCACACATCAACCTAATACTGGTCTGTAGAATATGCCTCTCGGTGCAAAAATTAAATAAGTTTCAAAAAAATATTAAAACTGCAGAAAGAATATATATATATATATATATATATATATATATATATATTTGTGTCCCCTTGTAGGGTGGTCTATGCATGCCATGTCAGTTACCCATATACCAGTGTCACGGTGTCACCTAAGGAGCTCGTAATGAAGTGTCAATTGAATTAGAGAGTCAAACAAGAAACATCCATAGATTCCTATCATTCTTCATTGACATTTTCCATTGCAAGGAAAATTATATAGATGACGGTGTTACCATTTTGTTTAGTTCTTCAGGACTTGGTAGCCAGATAGCTTGAAAAAACATGCAAAACAGAAACTTAGTCTTGTGCCACAAGCTCATCTTTGCCCATGTCCTTCGCAATGTTATCTGAGAATATGAAATCAAAATAAAGAAATTTGTCTTAGTCATTGAAAACGTAAGCAAGTGCATAACATATCGACTCTGGGGCATATGGAAAATATCCAACTACACAGCATATTTCAGGTAACATCTGGGTGCAACATCCAGAGAAATGATCAAATTTCAATGCAAACAGAAATCACAAATATAGAAGTCGAAAAAGAACTTTCGTTGTTAGATGTCATACATGGTAAACTGCAATTGGAAACTCAAACAAAGACAAATTCCAGAAAACAAAACAAACTGAAAGGTCGTGAGCACATTTCTGCAATACCTTACCTGAACAGGGCGGTCACCCAATATAACCTTTGCACCATATGACATTGCTTCTTCATACGCAATGCGAAACTCGGAACCTGGGAAAACTTCAAGTTTTGCAGCAACCTGCAATTACATTGTTTATTAATTGGGAATATGATGAAGGCATTCAAAGAAAATGAAAAAAGCAATTTTTACCAATGCACAATTGAAGCATTGTAGATGGAAAAATAACCTCTGAGACACTTATAATTCAGTATCTCGAATGTGTGACAGAAGAATACAATAAGGTACCTTTGCAAGAAACCAGCTGTAAAGAACACCAAAAGCATTTATGTGCCTATTTTTCCACATATCAATCATTTCACGAATGCTGGGTACCTTGAAATGAGAAAAAAAATATAATTAGTGTACCAAATTGTGTTTGTATATAATGATGAAAATATAATAGATTAATCTAATATAAAATCTAGCTATAATTTTGAACCAGCTTTTAATATTACAAATTAACTAGGTAATCAAGTATCTTCCATGACAGACACTAGTGAATACCTAGAATGATAAGCAAGAATGAATAAAAAGCGTGATAACTACAACTCCGAGAATATCAATCAATGAGGAGAAACACATTCATCTTTGATGCAAATGAAGTCAATGTTAACGGTAGCAATCCCTCTTCAAGTTCTTAAAACCAGATTATCCACACAGCATTCTATACATCTGGCTGAATGCAACTAAACATTCTGTATATCTAGCATTCTTTATGAAACATTGCTGCTAGAAATTGCAATTTGTTTTCTTAATTTCAACAAACTGCCTAATCACTTAACTGAACTACACATTGCTAAACACGCAACTGTTCTAAATTTTAGCAAATCGAAAGTTCAACAAACTGTCATAAATTTCAGCAAACTAGAACTTCGTCAAATTGTCCTAGATTCCAACTAACTAGAATTGTTATAATACCCCCCCCCTACTGACTTTGTGTGCCCTCAAGCAAAGAGAAAATTGGGTAACAGAGAATGCTCGCTTCTTCCCAAAAAGCATCCTTTGTAGGCAATTCCTTCCATGTTATGAGGTACTTGTTTAGTACTGTGTTCCTCACCTTGTGCTTCCTAGATGCCAAGATCCTTTCCAGTTCTAACATAACCTTTCCATCCTCATCCAATGGTGTTACTTCAGCAGTGACCACTATATTCTACTCCACAATCTTCCTCAAGCAAGAAATATGTAAAACAATATAAAACATACTCCTAACTTCTAAGAGGTAGCTCAAGACCACAAGAAACCTTTCCAACACCACTGATCACCCTGTATGGTCCACAAATATGGGGCTTAAGCAGGTCGGCCCCTCTTATTTTCAAAGTCACTTCCTTATATGGTTGCAATCTAAGGATAACCAGTTCATCACCCTGAAATGCCTGCCCCAAATGGTCCCTGTCTGTTTGAAGCCTCTGTTATCCTTTAACCCCTCTATGACTCTTATCTACAGTCACTGCCTGTAGTGTTATCCAATACCCACAATTAGTGCGGCTGTATTGTAATTGTTATCACTCAAAATGAATTTCTTCAAAATTCATTTGGGTGATCCAGCATCTATGGTTCGTTTATACATTAAAGGATGAACTTGTCAAAAGTTTATCATTCAGCATCAACAGTTCGTGGATATGTTAGCTGATATCGGCATTGGCGGTTCGAGGATACATCTTGATCATGATGAACTTATCCTTTTCAGCTTCATCATTCAGCATCAACAATCCACTTCATATGGTATTGTTGAGAAACATAAGGCTCGTCTGGTAGTAAAGGGTTTTTCTCCTGTGGCCAAGATGAATTCCATCTGAATTGTTCATTCTCTCGCTGCTAATTTTGGTTGAGAGGTACATCAAATGGACGTAAAGAGTGCTTTCTTGCATGGGGATCTTACTAAAGAGCTCTATATGGAGCTGCCACTTGGTTTTGTGCAAGACAAGAATCTTGTATGCAGACTAAGTAAGTCTTTGTACAGCTTGAAAAACGCACCTTGGGCATAGTATACAAAGATTGATGGCTTCTTTCTTCAACTAAGTTTTAAGTGTTGTGAATCATATCAGAGCGTTTATGTGCTACATATGAATGATGTAGTTCTCTTAATTGTGCTTTATGTTGATGATTTGATCACTGGAAATAAATCATGACTTCATTTTTGGTCTAAAGTCAAAATTGAAATATACATTTGAAATGACAGACTTAAGTTTGCTGCATTTCTTTCTTGGCATCCAAGTTATTTTCAGAAAAATAAACTAGAATAGAAGAGAGAGGGAACCGTACAGTTAGAAAAGAGAACCATCAAGAATTTTCGCATTCAAATCAAAATAGGTCTTCTTACATTTATACAAGTGAAGAGGAAAGAAGTCAAAAAACATCTTTCCATTAATTTATTCATTAATTACGTAAAGTAAAATCCTATTTACTAAAGAATGACCATAAATATTAATTACACTAACATCCTTCCGTAATGGTCATTTTAGAAAATACACCAAGCTTGTCTCTAAATTTAACAAACTTAGCTGTACCAACTGGCTTGGTGAAAATATCTGCAATCTGCTCTTGTGTGGTATAATATTGAAGTTCAACCTCGTCAACTTCTACAAGTTGTCTGATGAAATGACAATGTACATCAATGTGTTTAATGCACTCCTGAAAAACTGGATTATTTGCTAATTTTAGAACAACCTGATTGTCACAAAA
Source organism: Picea sitchensis (assembly GCA_010110895.2). Taxonomy (NCBI): domain Eukaryota; kingdom Viridiplantae; phylum Streptophyta; class Pinopsida; order Pinales; family Pinaceae; genus Picea; species Picea sitchensis. The sequence goes on along the minus strand of SNQJ01S0028552.1, from coordinate 91,399 downwards.
AAAAAACTATTGGCTTGGTTTGCTCAAGCATCAAACATCCAAGTATTCCTCTAACCTAAACTACCTAAAATGCTCCTTCTGTTGCTGCCCTATATTCTACCTCAGTAGAAGAAAGAGAAACAGCATGTTGTTTCTTGTTAGCCCATGAAAGTGCACCTGTTACAAGACTGAATACATAACCAATTGTTGATTTCCAATCACCCATTGATCTTGCCCAATCAAAATCTGTATAGCCAGTTAACTGAAGTGCATCACTTTCACCATATAATGTTCAAACTTTATTGTACCTTTAAAATATCTCTCAGTCCTTTTCGTTGTTGTCCAATGTTCTAATTTAGGATGTGTGATGAACATAGATATGTAGTTGACTGCAAAACTAAGATCAGGCCTAGTAGTTGTAAGATGGATTAGAATTCCCACTAGTTGCCTAAAAATTGACTAATTTGTTAATTTTGTATAGACTTTGGTTGAAAGTTTCATCCCTTTGTCCATAGGTGTAGATGAATTTTTACAATCAGCCATCATGTATTTGTCTAACAAACCTTTGGCATACTTAGTTTGTGAAGCAAAAATACATGTTAGTCTGCCAAACTTCTACACCTAAACAATAACGTAGGAGGCCTAAATCTGTCATACCAAAAGTATAACATGATTCAGATTTTACCTTGGTAACTGCTCCGGCCTCACTACCTGTGATGATGATGTCATCTACATATATCACCATTTGACATTTGACATAGAGATTAGAATTAGAAACACTTCTTAATCCATTATCCTACAAATGTTTGTCAATTTTCATGTACCAAGCTCTTGGTGCATGTTTGAGACCATAAAGAGCCTTAACCAATCTGCATACCATATGCTCTGTTCCAGGAAACTAAAAACCTTCAGGTTAATACATATAAACCTCTTCCTTTAAATGACCATTAAGGAAGGCACTCTTAACATCCATTTGAAAAATAGTCTAACCAAAATGAGCAACAAGAGCCAAAACTAACCTGATTGTAACTATCTTGACAGTGGGAGCAAACGTCTCCTCATAATCGATCACTTCCTATTGAGCAAAGCCCTTTGCCACCAACCTTGCTTTGTGCTTGTCAAATGTACCATCTACCTCATACCTAACCTTATCAACACACTTACAACCTGTTACCTCATAATTCCTCCTTTGGTGTAAAAGTCCCCTAAACACGAGCTGTGAACCCCGAAAGGCAACTTAGACAAGCTACCCATTGTCACGTCGGTAGGCTTGTCTTTCTCTCTTTAGACTAGAGGAGTCCTAGCCTAGGAGGAATCCCTATGCATAACGAAGCTCAATGTGTTGTAGTCAAAGAGGGAAAAGGAGCTTAGTTTCAAATCTGATCTACGGCTATAAAATATTACTTTAAGTTCCAGATTTATGATCATATTTTAATAGCCTCTCCCAAAATTATAAAACAGAAATATATTAAGGCTAAAAGCAGCAAATCGAGTAAATTTTAACACTAGAAATATAAGATTTGCTTTTAGAATTACCAAATCGAATTTAAAATATGAATTTGAGGCTCAAACGCTTGGATATGCAATCTGTTCGAGAGTTTTTCTTGCTAAAATTTTCAGATTGCTAAAACAGAAAATAAAAGTAAATTTTTTATGTTTTTTGGGGTTGGTTGTGTCGTGCCAGGTATGGGCAGAATTCGTAACTCCACACTGTGTGATTGCATTAACGTGAGACTCAATAAACATATAATGAATTATCGTTGGTCTTCCCCAACGGGTGACTCTTCCTATCACCTACTACTCTTCAAATTTCTCCTAATGATATTTACAATGATACTGATACAAGTAACGCAATCCCAACGATTACGTGTCTAACATTCCCCCACTTAATCTGAAGGGGTATTTGTGAGTCCAAGCATCATTCGGAACTTTTCAAAATTTTCTCTTCCAAGTGCTTGGGTGAAGATGTCCGCAATTTTCATATTTGTGGAACAATGTCTCAAGTGAATAGTTTTGGCCTCTACATGATATTGAATCAGGTGATACTTTGTGTTGATATGCTTAGTTTGATCATGGAATCTAGGATTCTGAGCAAACTTGATTGCAAAAGTATTATCAACTAGAAGAGGAGTAGAATTTACTTGTTTCTCCTACAAGTCTTCAAGTATTTYCCTAAGGCACACAATCTCCTTCATCGCTTTTGCAACTGCCACATATTCTGCCTCTATTATAGAATCTATTGGAATTAACTGTTTGCGTGACATTTAGGCAACAATTGTTGATCCAAGACTCGTGRSATAGCCTGAAGTCAACACTCCATTTTCCTTATCCCCAACAAAATCTGAAATAGAATATCTAATCAAGTTGAAGTCATCCACCTTAGAGTATCTGAGTCCAAAATCTCGAGCTCCCTTAAAGTATTTTAGAACTCTTTTTGCAACAGACCAATATCCTTCACAAGGCTTTTGCATGAACCTGGAAAGAATCCCAACAACAAATGAAATGTTTGGTTTGGTGGTAGTAAGATAGATAAGACTTCCCACAAGTTGTCTGTACTTGGTTGCATCCTCAAATTCATTCCCTTCTTTTGATGTGAGTTTCAAATTCAGTTCCATTGGAGTAGAAACTAGATTGCACTCAACCATGCTAAACTTGTTCAATAGTTCTCCAATGTACTTCTTCTAGGAGATGAATATGTACTTTGGATTTTGAATCACCTCAATGCCCAAATAGTAGTGAAGATGTCCCAAATATGTCATCTTGAAGCCTTTCTTCAACTCATTCTTTATGGATGCAATGTAGCTTTTATTGTTCACTATTATCAATAGATCATCTACATATACTACAAGATATACAACAGTTTTTCCAACTTTCTTGAAAAACAAAGTTGCATTGTCAAGATTGAAATGCTTGAAATTCAATTTCACAAGATGCTCAGTTAACTTTTCATATCATGCTCACAATGCTTGTTTCAAGCCATATAAGGATTTGATAAGCTTGCATACCTTATGTTCTTGTCCCTTCACAACAAAGTCGTATGGCTGAGACATGAAAACATTCTCTTTCAAGTCTCCATTCAAGAAAGCAATCTTCACATCCATTTGATGAATTTTCCATCCATTATGTGTTGCCATGGAAAATATAGTACGGATGGTAGCCCATTTTTTTGTGGGGGCAAAAATCTCCTCATAATCAACACCTTCTTTTTGTGCAAATTTTGCCACTAGCCTTTCTTTGTGCTTGTCAAGTTATCCATCTAATTTGTACTTGTTTTTGAATACCCACTTCCAGCCAATTGGTTCAGTTCCAAATGGAGGATCCACCAGCTTCCATGTCTCATTCTTGATGAGAGCATCATATTCCTTTTGCATGGCCTCTTTTCACTCATAATTAAAAGAGGCTTCTTTAAAGGAAGTTGGCTCAAGTTAGTAGATAAATTCAAATCAAAATCATATGAAACGTCCATGTCATCTACATCACCTGAGTTTGAATTATCTACATCACCTCCATCTTGTCTTGAGGAATTTCTAGTTCTTGTCTTGCCTACCTCATCAAGATGAACACTTTCAATTGTTTTTGTGAGCAATTTTGGTGGACCTTTCTGAGATGGTCCAAGTTTCTCAACTGATTGAGATGGTGCTAAATTCTCATCAAGACTCAGCTTTTGGATCCTCTCAATCACATCATCCAAATGAACTTCAGGTTCCGATGAAGTGGCTAGAACTTCTTCATGAGGGGAATATGGTGCTTCAAAAGAAAAAGGAGATTCCATAGATTGACCGAAGATAGGTATCCCCCCTTCAAGATGTGGAATCTCATTATCAAATTCATAATATCTCTTTACACGAGTGAATTTGTCCAAATGATTAAGCTGCCTCTCAACAATTTTGTCACTCTTGGAGGATTCAAGAAAGATTACATCTCTAGAAAGGATGAATTTCTTATTTCCCCCATCTTAAAGACGATATCCCTTGGTGGTATTTGAGAACCCCAAGAAGATGCACTTTCGACTCCTTGATTTTGTTGATGTTTTGTAGCTCCGGGCAGGTACTTTCACATGGCCTTGGTGTCGACCATGTGAGAATCTTCGTTGGCACCACGTTGGACTTTCGATTTGGTGAAAATGCCCTTGGAATGAACTTGGGGCTTCATGAGCTTGATGATGGGCTTTGTGGGCTTGTGTTTAGGCTTCACACCCACAAAAGTGATTAAAATATTCTAATTTAATGTTGAATTTGTAAAGGGGCTTCTAACTCAACCATTGGACTTGTATAAAAGGAGATCAAGGTCATTGTGACATTTCATTGTTGAGTGGATGCTTGGTAATTTCAGTCCAAGTGTGGTGACTTCAATCTAGCCATGAAGAGAGGTTGATTGGCCTCAGTTTTGCTGTAATTTTGTTGTCTTAGCCAGGTTCCAAAGGAGGAGGAGGTCCGCAGGTATGCTGGAAGCCAAGGGAGAGAAGGTCGAGCCCTAGGAGAGGCTTGGCCTGCTAGGAGCAGCTAGTCGCAGCCTTGAAGAAGACTCAGCTAGCCTAAGAAGAGCCCATCGGCATCAAAGGAAGGTGACAGCAGGTGCTTAGGGGGTTGCGGCTAGGTTTTGGGTGGTTCGACCAACAAGGAGAGAGCAGTCACAGGTATGTTGAGGCTGCTATGGGTGGACAGCAAGGTGTTGGGGTGTTCTAGAGGCTCAAAGATGTTGGGGGTGTTCTAGAGTAACATGAGCATTTTCTCTCCAAAGGAAATATGCACACCAACAATAGTATACTCCTCCCCACCATCAAAGATCACAGAATACTTGGATGAACAAGGTGAATACTCTGTGAACTAATCCTCTTGTTGGTGAAGTATCATGATGCACCTGAATCAATGAACCAAGCAGACGACCTGGACTAATCTACGTGTGTCGTGGCCATGAATGCATAGAAGGATGACTCCTCTTCTGTGAGCTATGCGACATGAGCCTTCTGTGAAGGCCTTCCCTGGTTGGATTTCTGATTGACCAATCTCTTTCTGCGGTTCTTCTTCATATGTCCTACCTTGCCATGGTAGTGATAGGTGATGGGCTTCAAAGTTCAGACTCTTAGCTACATCCTCACCATTGCCCTGACTGTTCTTCTTTGCCCATTTTCTTTTTCCCTTGACATTCACTGCAAAGGCCTGTTCTAAACGCT
>SNQJ01S0028552.1:66225-82950 GCA_010110895.2 Picea sitchensis | reverse complement strand
AACTTCTTGTTTTTCAATAGGTTTCCAAAATTGGTTTAATGTTTTGGTTCCACCTGCTTTTGTCAGGGCAGAACTTGAGCCACCCATGTTTGATGAAGAATGAATGGTGTTTGAGGAAGACATGGCAATCTCCCTTTCAATCCACTGCCTCTTCATATCCCTTTTTCCCTTTTCTACCTTTGATTTATTGTAGTCTTTCTCCACTGCATCTTTTTGCTCATTAGATATCTTTGTGCATGCTTCCACACCACCTCCACTACCATTATTGATTCCAAGGAGGTGGTCCACTGCTCTTGTTAAAGAGCCACTGAAGTTATGTCCACATAACTGACAGAGAAGACTATTTCCTTCTTTCTTGACATGTTTCCATGCCTCCGTTGTAGATTTTGGAGGTATCATTGATGACTAAATGAAGGCTCTGCAATTGTAATTTTTTTATGTACAGTAATCAGATTTTATGTACAGTTCTAATTCTGAGTTTTAAAAATTAAAATTCTAAATGGATAAAAATAAAAATAAAATACTTTGATAATTATAAAAAATATATCAATATGTAACTATGATAAAAAAAAATTGTAGCTATATCAGTATATATCACTGTATCAGTATATACTTTGATATATCAATATTTTTTTGTAACTATAGTATATGATATATCAGTATATATTAATATTGGTATATACTTTCATAAAAAAAATTGTAACTATGATAAATCTCTTTAATTTTTTATGTTGCATATTTATTTATAAAACACATAATCGAAGTTTCGTTTTTATTTTATTAACAAATAATAAACATTATGGCATTTAAAAAAAGAATACCTGCAGACTCTGCAAGGTCAATGAGACTCGACCTTGGCAACTCGAGGTTACAAACTCTGCGCAGAATCGGGGTCCACAGTCCACTCGAGGTTACAAACTCGGCTCTCAGCCCTCGACGTACACTGTTACACAGTCCACTGCTTACTATCGGCGTCCACTGCTTACATTCGGCCCTCGGCGTACACTGTTACACAGCCCACTGCTTACACTCGACTCGTCGGCGTTGGGGTCACGACTCACTCCTGGAGATTGTCGTTCCGAGTTCAGGCGTGCTGGAGAATCGACTGAGTGTCGTTGCCAGTTGGTAGTGTTGGAGTCTCGGTCGTGTGGGGAATGGAGCACGATGGAATCTCGGTTGCGTGGGGAATGGACACAAAAATGGGCGTCGACAGATAACTCGCGGCTTTTTTACCCAAAATTTTTAAACTAACGCGAATATAATCAAACCCTAGACGAACTCCATCAATTAAATTCGCCGACTCCATCGATTAAATTCAGGATGAGGTTCATGTTTGAGTTCGTGATTAAGTTCGCTGAACTTCATCGATTAAATTTAGGTCCCTAAAAAATTCGTCGATTTTCGAATTTTTTCAATGTAAATCGGCGAACCCGGTGACTAAGAGTCAACCCACTTTATGAATGCCTAAGTCGAATAAAAGTGAAATAAGACATAAAAGCATAAACTAACCTAAAGTTTAATTGACCTTATCAATGCCTAAGTCTAATATCTAGTTGACCATTATAAACTAACATTTATTTTAACAACAACCAGTTTGTCAACAAAGACAATCATGCAGCCATTTGTTAGAAAGCTCTTTGAATCTTTTCTGCAATGCAATTGGTGGCGTCAAGTTTCAACCTCATATGAAAAAATTGTGCTCAAAACCTCCATGGGTAGCTTTAAAAACTATATACATTCAAAAAAATAAAAAAAATGCTTTGATAAAAACTCTTTTTGACATTTTACTTCCATATAACCACAAGCTTGACTCTAAAGGCGGCATACTTTACATGATTTACAATTTAATTAAATTAAATTAAACATCAGAGATAAAAATATTAAGGTCTAAAACTCTAGAGATGGATCCCAATATCAACAACACAGTCACATTATCAACAATGCAGCTTGCCACATGTTCACCATCAACTACTAAATCGAACATGTCATTGATTTTCTCCACAATAATAAAGTCATGTCTCGTCACCATCCCAAGTATGCATCATGCCATCGATGCAAAGAAATGCCCACCATGTATTCAAGGCCCGAGAATTTTTCTATGAATTTTATTACTATTGTTTCTATTATTATCTGCTCCACCTAAACCATCAAACAGAAAGGCATATGTGTTTTCAAGTGTTATGGATTGTCATATTCAATGTGCACTTTGCACACTCCACATGGAAGCAGCAATAAAGAAACAGTCCTCCACAATTGCACTGAAAGCTCTAGGCTGAAACAAAACATGTTACAGTATGGAAAAGCATAAAGATATAGGAAAATACATGTGCTTTGAACAATTAATTTGGGTATTTCTTGATTGAAATTATGTCGTTTGATTGAAATATTGTGGCTTCTAAGTTTTGTCGGTTTCCCACATTGCTTGGAATAGCATTAAAATCCTACCCAAGCCACGTGCTTTGCAAGTATCTTCTTCCCTGAATCATGATCCACAATATTACCATGTCTCTCAAGCTACTAGTTTGACTCTCAACTATTATAACGCAACCTTCAATGCATCAAAGAAATCTCATCTCTTACCACAACATGGGACAGAGAATATTTGTATCTCTTGTTAAGATTTTACTTAAGCAGTTAACAGTATACAGAATTCTTTAATTATTTAGCACATTAACTGCATATAGGATCACTGAAAGAGAGACAATCACAGTAAACACAGATTTATCCTGGGAAACCCTCTTGGGGGAAAAAACCCAGTAACTTCTTTAGTATAGATTCATCAACCAAGTACAATGCCAGAAAACAGATAAACAGATAACCCTAGTTGATGCTTCTTCTTCTCCTCCAAGGATAGCGAACTTTTCCTTGTGTTATGAGTGTGAGATGAGTGTGTCTCCAAATGAGGCATATAGCCTCCTATTTATACAATATGAACCGCCCTCTTAACATCTTAATGCCGATTTGTACAAAAGTCACTTTTCTAATAATACATTAGCCACACTAGGGCCGACTTTAGAAATACAATTTAATATTATGCTTTTAGGGTTTTTACATGATCAAATACAATAGGAAGAATATCTTCCGTAGCTACACAAACTTCAACACTCCCTCTTAGCAAGGAAGGTATTCTTCTGGTATGTCTGTACACTTTGACCATTGACTTGTTGACTTCACGAATCTATACATCATAAGAAGATCAGCAACCACAGCATGGATCTAGGGTATCACCACATGTAGCATCGCTCTAGTGGGCACAACATTACGGGACTTTCAACTAGCTCACATAGGGTCATCCAGCTCACACAGAATCTGGATCAACGACCACTCGCCAACTCACACAGAATTTGGCATCTAGTTCTCACATAGGATCATCCAGCTCACTCACACAGAGTCTGGATCAACGATCACTCATGTACATAGGGTCATCCAACTCACTAACACGGAGAGTCTAGATCAACGACCACTTATGTAGAACTAGGCAACTAGCCTAAAGCTATCCCTTCTGGTTGGCACACCAGGCATCTAGCTCACATAGAGCCTAGGCATCTAACCACGAGGGTAAGGCAATGTAGTGCGCACACACTACCCATCTAGTTCACACAGAACTAGGAATCCTCCAACACACGGTTGGTCCACTAGCTCGAAAGCTAGGTAACTACAAGTCTCGAAGGCTCGGTATACTACTGACCTTGTGCGAGGTCATGCTAACTGGTGCCACAGCCAGTGACTACTCCGCTGCTGCCACACTCTGCATGTTACTGCCCCTAGAGTCGCATTTGTAACACATCACTCCCTCTTACTAGGGAGGTCCTTCTGGACCACGCCAAGCTTGTCCCTGAAGTACTCAAACTTCACTCGTGACAGAGGCTTGGTCAACACATATACTACATGCTCATATGTAGCCACATACTGGAGCTTCAAAACTCCTCTCTGTACCATATCTTAGATATAATGGTACTTGATCTTGATATGCTTTGACTTGTCATGAAACACATGATTCTCTGACAACATTATGCAACTCTGGTTGTCACAACAGATACAAGTTATCTCGAACTCGAGATTAAACATCCATGCAAGTAACTTCCAAAGCCACACGACTTCGCTACTAGCTAAACATGTTGCTATATACTTTGCCTCGTCCGTACTGAGTGCCACACTAGCCTACTTCCTGTTGAACCATGCAATCACAGTTGATCACAAACTGAAGCAACATCCAAATGTACTCTTTCGATCTGTGACACTATCGGCCCAATCTGAATCAACATAACCTTGCAGTCTATCTCACGATCCGAAACATATCTGAGCCCATAATCAACTGTACCCTTCAGGTACCTCAATACGTGTTTTGTCGCAATCAAGTTAACACTTCTAGGTTCAACCATATACTGACTAAATGTGTTCACTACAAAACATATAACGGGTCGTGTGTTCGTTAAACAGTTAAATACATCAACGAACCAATAATTTGTCTGTACATGGTGACATCCATTGTCTCTAAAGATGTATCACTCAATAACTTCAGATTTGTCATCATCGGGCTAAGCATGGCCTTACAATCCATCATTTTGAATCTCTTTAGAATCTCTACAACATATTTTCCTTGGTTCAGGAAAATCTCATCTGGTCTCTGCCATTCCTCTAGACCCAAGAAACAGTGCATCATACCCAGGTCTTTCATCTTGAACTCTGCAGCAAGCTTCATCTTGCAATCAACGATGAGCTTCTCGTCCCCTGTTAGAAACGGGTCATCCACATATAACAATAATATCACTGGACCAGGTCCACAACCTTGTAGTAAAGGTTGGAATCTGCTTTACTCTTGGTAAATCCCAAGCTCATCAAGAAACTATCAATTCTATCGTACCATGCCCTAGGTGCTTGTTTCAATCCATATAAGGCTTTCTTCAATCTGCACACATGTGACTACCTGTTGTGTGTCTCGAAGCCTTGTGGTTGCTCCACATACACTTCTTCTATTACACCATTCAGGAAAGTTGTCTTCACGTCCATCTGGTGTATCTTCCTATCTTCCACTTCATTACTGCAGCTATAGCAAGTATGGTTCTAATCGAAGTGTATCTCGCCACAAGAGAAAATGTGTCCTCATAATCTATTCCTTCTTTCTGGGAGAAACCATGAGCCACAAATCTTGCCTTATATTTCTCGATACTGTCATATGTTGAATGTTGCGTCTTGTAAATCCATTTTGAAGTCACTACTGACTTCTATTTTGATCTAGGAACTACATCCCAAACATTATTCTTCAAGATGGAATGGTACTCCTCAATCATGGCATCCTTCTATTATTTCTTCTATGTGGCCTCTTCATAACAAGTAGGCTTTGCATCAATGATGTCACTTAACAATGCCATGTAACTAGAATATGATTTTCGTCTCTGAAAGTTCCATCTGGAGCACCATATTTCTCTGCATCCTGAATAATCTCACGAGCCCAAGCTGGCCTCTTCTTCTCTCGAGATGGATCTACAGGTCTCTATGGTTTTTCCATATCATGATCAATTGGAATATGTTCTTCTGGTACAACATTTGTATCTGCAACTCTAGGAGCTTCAGGCTCCTCATCATGAACCTCATATGTATGAGTCTGCCTTGATCTACTGAAGGTTGCATCCTCATCGACGGTGACATCTCTGTTAATCTCAATATGTCTTTGACCAGGAATGTAGAATTTGTATGCCTTCGATGTCTCACTGTATCCAACAAATATTCCCTTCTTGCCTGAAGGGTCTAGCTTCGATCTCTTATCCTTGGGAACATGTATATACACTAGACAGCCAAATATCCTCAGGTGGCTGACTTCTGGCTTTTCTCCTGTAAACATTTCTTCTGGTGTCTTGTTCCCAAGTACACGGTGAGGTGTTATGTTCTATATTATAATATACAGCAGTCCTAGTTGCTTCTGCCCACAATTGCATCGGTAAGTCTTGATCATGAATCATGGCCTTTAGTGCTTCCATTATTGTTTGGTTCTTTCTTTCTGCCACACCATTCTGTTGGGGATTGTACGGAGTAGTGAGCTCCCTCTTAATCCCAACCTCTCTACAGAATGCTTTGAAGTCATCAGAGGTGAACTCTCCTCCATTATCTGACCTCAAGACCTTTATCTTCCTTTCAGCCAGATTTTCTACAAGGGCCTTGAATTCCTTGAACTTGTTGAACGCTTCACTTTTTGCTTTCAAGAAATAAATCCAAGTCTTACGTGAGTAATCATCAATAAATGAAACATAGTATACATACCCACTAGGTGATGTGGTTGACATTGGTCCACATACGTCTGAGTGCACAATGTCCAATACTCCTTTGGCTTTGTTGTCACTGCTTGGAAACAGACTCTTCACGTTCTTTCCTTGTGCACATCCCTTGCATACGCCCTCATGGTTCACCTAAATCTCTGGCAAACCTGTTACCATCTTGCTCACGATCAGCAGTGCCTTGTAATGTATGTGAGCAAGTCTTTTATGCCATAGATCACTTGGATTCATTGTGTTGTGTACTATAGTTGAATCTGAGTGTCCCTTCAATTTGTATAGACCTCCTTCTTGGACACCAATCACAACTGCATGATCAATAGTCTTTCCTCTAAGACCACATGAGAACTTCACCATCTACAAAAGCACCTCTTAATCCTTTCTCTTCCAATGTTGAGATGGAAAGGAGATTTTTCTTCAAACCAGATACATACAATACATCTTTCATCTTCATAGGTTTTCTGGAATCCAACTTGTAGGAAGCTTCTCCTATTCCTTTAATGGGATATTGATAGTCATCTCCAAGCTTCACCTTATGAGGTGAATCCTTCTGAATCAAGTTTGAAAGAGAATTCTTGTGACCAGTCATGTGCTTAGAAGCACCATTGTCAACAAGCCATGTATCACTTCCATGAGTGATTGTTCATGTAAGAGATGATATCAGAAGGTATTGTTCATCATCTTCTTTTGTTCTCTTCTAATCAGGTTCATCGTCTTCTTCAACATGAGCATGATGTCTTTGATACTTTCTTTTTCTGATCGAATGTTTTGCTTAGGGATAATCTCTTGCAATGTGTCCCATCTTCTGGCAGCTAAAACATTTGTAACTTAAATAATCCTTTTGATCTTTTTGAGTCTTTTATGGCTTCTAGAATTTCTTGTGGGAATGAACATCTTTATTTCCCTTTCCTTTTCTTGCATGAACTGCAAGGGCATGATCATGATTATTTCCCAACTTCTCTTCTCTTGCCACTAAAATGGATTCTTCTTGAGTGAAATCCTCCCATAACCTACTAAGCTTTGTTAGCTTTCTTCTAGAACAGATACCTTGAATAAAAGATTCCCAAGACTTTTGGAGACCATTTAATGTGGTCATTACTATCACGACTTCTTCAACAAAGTCTCCAATGGCTTCAAGTTGTTCTTTGATCTAAGACACTCTCGTGAAGTAGGATTGGATGGTCTTAGAACTTTGCATCTTCACATTCCTGAGTTGTGTTCTCAAGGTCATCTTTTGGTTTATGTTCTTGCCTTCATATAGACGGGATAGCGCATCAAACATCTATTTTGGAGTCTTCAATGATGAGACACGAGGGATCAAGTGATCCTTGATAGAATATGCAATAATCCTCTTTGCTTTAGTCAGGTTCTTCTTGTGCTTTGCTTTAGCCTCATCTCCCTCTGGCTCTTCAACTTCATCTTCCACAAATCCTTCTAGATCATTCTCTTCCAGAATGAGCATTACTCTATACTTCCATGCCCGGAAGTTATCAACTTCTTCAAGCTTCTCATCGAGCTTGGTACCGGAAGTCATTCTGCCCGGAACAATGAAACAAATATTGAAACTTTGCAAAATATGGATTTAGACCTTACCAAAGGGTGCGTTATGCCAAGGTGAGCTTCTGACTCAAAGATTTGTTACAGCTGCAAAAACGTATAGATCTAGGGTTTTATGAGGCAACCCTTATTTTTTTGCTTGAGAATTTTGTAGATCTGATCCAGGGAAAAGGTGTGCCCTGCTTAGGCGAGTTACTTGGTGCACTTGCTTTGACCTGCGTCCTTCAGAAAAGGGGTGATGTTATCACTTGGGGTTTCATGCGAAAACCCTAATTTTCCAGCACTGCAAAACTGAAAAATCAATCCGTGGGCAAGATGCGTTGAGCAAAGGTGAATCTTCCTGTAGCCTTATCTTGTTGAGCGAGCTCTTCTTAGACTGTGAATTGGCTTCTTTCAGGGTAGCTCTGATTCCATGTTGAGATTTTACTTAAGCAGTTAACAGTATACCGAAACAATCACTGAAAGAGAGACAATCGCAGTAAACACAGCTTTATCCTGGGAAACCCTCCTGGGGAGAAAACCCAATAACTTCTTTAGTGTAGATTCATCAACCAAGTACAATGCCAATACAATGCCAGAAAACAGATAAACAAATAACCCTAGCTGTTGCGTCTTCTTCTCCTCCAAGGATAGCGAACTTTTCCTTGTGTTATGAGTGTGAGATGAGCGTGTCTCCAAATGAGGCGTATAGCCTCCTATTTATACAATATGAACCGCCCTCTTAACATGTTAGGGCCAACTTGTACAAAAGCCACTTTTCTAATAATACATTAGCCACAATGGGGCCGACTTTACAAATACAATTTAATATTATGCTTTTAGGGTTTCTACATGATCAAATACAATAGGAAGAATATCTTCCGCAGCTACACAAACTTCAACATCTCTCATATTCAATGTGCACTTTGCACACTCCACATGGAAGCAGCAATAAAGAAACAGTCCTCCACAATTGCACTGAAAGCTCTAGGCTGAAACAAAACATGTTACAGTATGGAAAAGCATAATGATATAGGAAAATACCTGTGCTTTGAACAATTAAATTGGGTATTTCTTGATTGAATTTAAGTCGTTTGATATTATACACATTCTTCTTGTTGACAAATTTAGAAGAAAGAATAGCGATTGGTGGACTGTCACAACACCATAATTGGAAAGAAACAAGCAATGTATATGTTCAATTGTTTAAGTAGCTAATGAATTGGAAAATTGTGCTTGATGAGACGAGGGTAGCTAGGTAGTATCATAATTACCAAGAATAAGATATCTACATGAAAGAAAACAAACATCCAAGTTCATATATAGAAACAGATATAACTTCAGTGAATATAGCCAAGTCATCTGCATCCAAGGAAATTGAATAATTGCAAAAATAAATAACATGATCCCCAGATCTGATCACCAAGGGATGGTCAGGGACAGCTGAAAATTGCTTTGGCATTCAGTTTACTTCGTGGCAATTGGCTTTCTATGAAAACATCGTTGTCAAGTTACATTCAATGAGGTTCTTCACCTCCTTACTCTAGGAGACTTGTGGAGCTTTAAGCAAGAATTGGCTTTGCTCCTGAGAGTTCACCCCAATGCATTTCACCATGATGTTTAGTCCCTCCCTGTGGTGTCCTGGGCTCATATGCTGGCCTTTTTTGCTTTCATAGACCAGAACTTTCCCGGCACCCCTGTTGTCTGTATGTTGTAACCACCTTGAATCTTGATGTAATTATTTGTTCTCTAAAGTGATATATGAAGCATCTTCAAAAAAAGAGTAAAGAAATAAATAGCATACCTCTAGATTTTGAGGCACCAACATAGCCACCCGACTTGGACACAACTCTAAGAAAACAACCTGCAATCCCCAAAATTATTTTCAATGCCCATTGCAGACAGTGCTGAAATATAAATTTTAATAGTGTAATAGTCTTGTTTAAATTAAAAAGAGACACAATGTACCTGGCTAACCTGCTGAATGATAACAGCATGCATTCACCAACCTACTGGATAAACTAACATTTAATGGGTTTGAATAGAGAAGAACCTGAGGTTTCAAGAAATGAATGACAGCTTGAACTTCCCTGCAAGATTCCTGAAATAAAGAAGAGAATCAATGCAGTCAGACAAGCAAAATAACAGATTCCAGTCAATGACTGATTTGTTTATAAATATGCAAATAACTGATTAAAAATGTGTGCACATCTTGACCCAGTGGAATTCCAAGGCAGCTGATGAAGATTGACAAAATGAAATCAAAATCCCTGTGACCACTAAACCAACAAGTGTATATAATAATGGGTAATATAAAAAGCTGCTGTAGTTGACTTATATGAAACACATAAATAATGCAGCAAACATGAAAGTTTGAGCCAACAATTTAATCCTTCTATACTTCTACTTAGACCTCGGAAACAAATACAGATAGGAAAAACAACCCTGTTTATTTTCATAAGAAAAACAAAATAGTAACTTTCCTCAGGTCAAACATAACACTTACCACTTCAATTTTTAAAAATTTGTTAAATGCATCTCATACTGAGATGCAACTTCCTAGCATACTGCATTTTAAAAATTAAATTATTTTACCTTCAAGAAAATTAGCATTGCCACACTCCAAACACTATCTAAATTACTTCTTAGAGGTTTAATCAGCTGGACAGATGTAAGCACCTTCTCTGCTTCATCACTGCACCCTTCAGAGCATGTCTTAACCCACAGTGAGCTTCACTCCGACTGTAATAGGAAGGAGAAGGCCAAAAGAAGCTGTTAGGAGGTGACCTCATGAAACGACTTTGCTAGTACTTTGGAGGTGTAATGCTTACAGTGAGTTGTGACCATCAAATGCAACCGAAACAAAACAAAGTTATTGCACAAAGCCAATGATTTGATAAAACTAAAAACACGGGCGTTAAATAGTTTTTCAATGTGGCAGATTGGCTCCTAGAGAAGATAAAAAACATGTCAATGCAGTCAATGATGATGGACAAAGGTTACTACTCTAGAAACTTCCAGTTGTATATAGGATGGCAGCTATCGTCTCAAATCATTTAGAACATCCATGGCAAGGCCCACTGTCTATGTCTGAACATGCACATTGAAACTGATAAATGGAAAAGTTTGACAAAGTTCAAACTAACTTTGTTTCATGCTACTTTCGCAGGCTAATGCAGCCTCAGAAAAGACAACTATTAGAATGAGGTCAAAAACCAAACAGAAATTAGTTATAGTAGTCACAAATAAGAAATCAATGGCCTTGAGGACAATGACTAAATCTGAGAAGAGTTGTCAGGGCATTAAAGATTCTAACAAAAAATGAAGGAAACAGATTTTAGTTGTTTATTAAAAGACCACACATTAATCCAGAATCCAGAGGAGATAACTCAATTTTCACAAAGAATTATGTGCATGACTTGACCTTTTGGAATCATCTAAGCCTACAGGAACACACACATACAACGTTAGTACTGGCAGCACCAGTGTCAGGTCTCAGAAATAATACTTGCCATTCTTGACTTTATGGTTTGGTACACAATCAATATATCACAACTAAGCTCAATACAGTAAATAATTTCAGAAGAATTTCATGATAATTTAAAAGGCCAGCTGTAAATAACAAAGAAAGTCTGCTTAACTTCCTATTTTCTTCTGCAAGTTGTGACCAAGCACATCAATCACAGAGTTCACACCATGAAATAGAGGCAATTCATGATCAGTTCATTTTATATCTTCATTCCTGTAATCATTCCCTGAGGATTCCTTGATTGCCTTAACACTGTACTATATTGTCACACAGATATATTATCATTTATGTTTTTCTTGTTGGAAGATGATGCATGTTCAGAGAATATGGTGTGGTTAGCCCCATTGTTTTTACATGGTTAACACAGAAGCAACTTAGTGTATCATAGGAATTATCCAAGCAGCAATTAGAAAGATGACACCAAATGATGTTAGACAGTCAGTGTTCTTGCTGCCTCCGAAATCCCAATCGCAATTAGGCGATCATTACTATTATGTATAGTAGCTCTTAGAAGGGTGAGGCATGATCATTCTCCCTATTATCTGATACATTCCAGTGCATGCAGCATAAATCTATGCGCCGTTTATGGGATGATCTTGTTTGTGCCATTATACTTCTGAAATCGATTATATGGTCATCTCATTACTAGCTATTCTCCACAATGTGTGTGTACTTTTGGTGCACTAGGTACTACCTGTTAAGTTTTGAGCTATTATTAGGTTTCTTTTCAATTTACTAGATAACAATCGCATAGGTAGGATCACTGAGAGAAACACAATCACAAGATACACAACATTTATCCTGGGAAACCCTCATGGGGGAGAAAACCCAGCAAAAACTCCCTTAATATAGATAGCCAATACAATGCCAAGACAATAAACCAAACACTAGAGAATATCCTCCACTGAGCAATGTGCCTCTCTCTCTCTTCCTTCTTCCGGCAACTGGCAACTGCAGCTTCCTTCAAACTTGCCCACTAGATGAGTGAGTTGAGTGAGTGAACAAATGAGGCGCTGGCTTCCTTTATTTATACAAACTGGCAGGTGCTGAAAAGGTGTCTCTTCGCTGGGCAGGGCCGACTTGTCTTTTGAGTGGTTAAAACCACTTTAATTAGCCTAGGGGGCGACTTCTCAATTTGCATAATATATTTAGGGTTTGACCAATCCACAAAAGGGGATTTGGTCAATTACAATGCCCGACATGATCAATCCACAAATGGGGATTGATCTAATTAATAATGACTCAATAATAAATAGAATACTCTTTGCAGTTACAATATTTCAACACTCCCCCTTAACAAGAAGGGTATTCTACAACATCATCAGGAGAGAGAGAGGACAGCAACATCATCAGCATCTGGAACACTAACTGGCATATCTATAAATCATCAGAAGTTTTTCTCATCATCATCGTTCATAGCATGGAGCTAGAGTAGCATCATCATCCTCATCAGCATGAGGCTAAAATAGCATCATCATCATCTTTAGGGTGAGGCTAAAGTAATATCATCAACATCTTTAGCGTGAGGCTAAAGTAACATCATCATCTTCAGCATTAAGGCTGAAATAACATCATCATCGTCATCATCTTTAACAAGAAGCTGAAGTGGCATCATCATCATTTGCATCAACATGGATTAGTATAACACTAATACATCATCATCAATAACAGCACAAGGCTGATACAACATCAACAACAGCAATATCACAGCACAAAGGCTGGAGCATCATCAACAACAGCAGCATCACAGCACGAAGACTGGAGCATCATCAACATCAACACTAGGCTGGAAATCTTCAACACGAAGTTGGCATCTCAACAACATCAGCACGAAGCTGGAAATCTTCCGCACGAAGCTGGAAATCTTCCGCACGAAGCTGGAAATATTCAGCACAAGGCTGGCATCAACAACATCAGCATGAAGCTGGAAATCTTCAGCACAAGGCTGGCATCAAAAACATTTTGTGGTACTCTGACAAATCCAAAGAATCTGCCCAGGAATCAAAAAGATTCCCTAGGATATGAGATCCTAACAAAGCTACCACGTGGTACTCTGACAGACCCAAAGGATCTGCCCAGGAATCATAAGATTCCCTAGGATATAAAATCCTAATGGAGCTACCACTACTGATCAAGATACCTCAGTATCATCTGCACCACTCCCCCTTTTGAGGGAGGTCCTTTCGGACTATACCAAGCTTGTCTCAAAAGAGCTCAAGCTTTACACGAGACAGGGGCTTGGTCAACACATCTGCAACCTGTTCATTTGTGCCAACATATTGGAGCTTCAAAGCTCCTCTCTGCATCATATCATGAATGAAGTGATACCGGATCTCTATGTGCTTCGACTCATCATGAAACACATCATCTTTGAATAACTCCAGTTATCACATAGGATCACTGTAGCTTCCATCTCTAGATCAAATAGATTTGTCAACAACATCTGAAGCCATATGGCTTCACAACTAGCGGAACATGCAACAATGTATTCCGCTTCTGTTGTGTTGGGAGCAATGTTGGAATGCGTCCTACTCTGCCATGAGATCATGGCTAACCCCAGACTAAAACAACATCCCTTAAGGTATCTCATCATATGTTTTTCAGCAACAATGTGAACACGTCTTGGTTTCTACCAGATACTGACTCAAGGAAAAACATATATCTGGCCTAGTAATCGTCAGATACATCACTGAACCAATAATCTGTCTATACAGAGTAGCATCAACCAATTTCCACGAGGTATCTATCAGGAGCTTCAACTTTGTCTCCATGGGTGTGTACATGGATATACAGTTCAACATGTCAAACCTCTTCACTTTAACTGCATACTACCCTTGGTTAAGGAAGATCTTCTTTGTGCTCTGCCAAACTTCAAGACCTAAGAGATAATGCATTTAGGTCTTCCATCCAACTCTGTAGCGAGCTTCTTCTGCAATCTGTGATGAGCTTTTCTTCATCTTGTCAAGAATACATCATCTGCATATAGTAGTAACATCACTGGCTCATCATTCATAACCTTGAGATAAAGGTTAGAATCAACTTTACTCTTGGTAAAGCCCAAGCTCGTTAGGAAACTGTCAATTCTTCCATACCAAGCTCTAGGAGCTTGCTTCAACACGTACAGAGCTTCCTTCAACCGGCAGACATGAGTCTTTCTATCTTCAATCTTCAAATCAAATTTTCTCATTACATTTGGTACACTTGCTCAGCTGCAACTCAATCTGCACAATCATGTGCTAGCTCTATGTGCTCTCTGCAAAGCACTATCTGTCTCACTGCTTGAGAGTATGTCCTCTCCTCTTTCTGCAACTATTCCTTCTGGAACTAGGACTCTGCACCTGCACCTGCTCTAAAGTTGAGAATGGTTGCTCCATTCTCACTGTGACTGCTAAAATCTGGGAGTAACTCCTCTACTCCATCATGGCAACAACTTCATCTGAAACTGAGAGTGGCTCAATAACTGATACTGAAGATAGCTCTTCTTCTTTCATGGATGTAACACTATCTTTTATTGTAGTCATGTCTCCATGACCCAACTAATGTACTGCACCAACTACCACTCAATTTTAAATATGGGGGTTGCTCCTCCTGCATCTCATACTATATATGAATCATGGTTGTTTTGGTTGTCTTCATAAATACTGGAACTATTTCTTCAATAAGTGTCTCGTCATGGTCTTCTCCCTTTTGCTGGGAGAATCCTCTGGACACACATCAGGCTTTGTAGATCTGCAACATGCTTGATCTGTATAGATCAATCTTGGAAGTCAATACTAACTCCTCTTCTAGTCTCACGGAAGAATCCATATCCTAGTCTTTCTGACTAGCTTCCTTCTTTGTCACTAAAACAAGGGAATCTTCCAGAAGATTTCATATCTCCTAGGAATCTCTGAAGTTACGATCTAGTCTTCTCATGGTATCTGTCTCCCAATCCTGGAAGTTGTCTCTTCATCTGATCCTTTCTAAGATCAAGCTTATCCTTGATTTCTTCTGAGTCTACAAGGACTTCATCATCTCTTACAGGGTATACTTGGTATTGAATACAAAGTCTAAATATAAAAGACTGAGTCAGGCTTCAAACAAGTTCTGCTTCCCGTTAAGGTGGCTTCATAAACCTTTGAACAATTCTGTTGGAGTTCTTGTTCTAATGCTCGGTCATCTTTGGTGCCTTCTGCTCCTTACAATCAATCTTCATATGAGATACTCTGAATCTCAAAAGATAGCTTCTTCTTCATCTTCTTTGGTACATGAGTGTATATGGTCATGTACATAGTCTACTTCATGTCTCATCTAATATGTTGCCTTTTGCAACCTTCACTATAGCTTCCTCAGGGTTATCACCTGTGACCTGAAACAAGGTCAACAAAACAGCAAGCAAGAATAATACTCTTTTGATAATAGTAGATAAAACAATAGCACGAATAATCATCACAGTAGCTCCTTTAGAGCTATCAGTTGTGACCTGTCTGAAGCAAAGATCAAAAGTAAGAAATACAATACGAAATGAGGTCAACACAATTCTAGTGTTGTGATCAAACATCCCTCCATGGTAACCTGGAATCAACACAAGAAGTTTCTCCTAGAGGAGATGTTAGTTGTATCTATTACATTAAGCATTTATCTCAATATGCTCACATGCTACCAAGTATAATACTTTTCAAACACTGCTACCTCAACTATAGTGTTTACTTGTAAAGGGGTAGTTGTCAACTTGTCATGTGCAACTTTGAATCAGATTAACTTAATTAATCAAACCTGGAACCTAGAGTCTTGTCCTCAAGAATGAGTGTGTTGTTTTTCTTCCGAGTCTCCTTCACTCAAGATGACAAGTGCTTTCTTCAACCAGTCTTTTGTACTAAGACAATATGCTATCTTGACAGAAGGTTGGGTTAGAGCATAAACTCTATGATCTCAACTTTAATCCATCTAATACCTTGACTTTAAATTTGACCAAAGGTTAGTATGATGGTCATAGCTTCAACATGCAACCTAGATCAAAATAATGTCATAACAATTAGATGCATATCAGAATAATCAAACCTGGGTTGCATTGTTCCTCTGAATGTGTTGGATCTTGAGATCCTTCTGGATCTATGGTAAGAGATCCCTTCTCTTGCAACTACCCTTTAAAGCTTAACAGTTTAAACATATGTGAATACATACCTCTGATAGTATTTGCAGGTACTGGCACCATCTGGTAGCAACAGTAATAATTACCAACTCTTAAAAACTTCAAGGGTGACTGCAACTAGTACTGCAGTTGATACTTCCACTGATTCTGCAACTGCAACTGATTTTGAAACTACAACTGCAACTTAGGGTTTTATAAGGAAACCCTAATTTTTCAACCTTCAAATTTTGAAATTTTAATCCAGGGGATAGATGCGCGCT
>SNQJ01S0028552.1:13120-39053 GCA_010110895.2 Picea sitchensis | reverse complement strand
CCAACCCTAGATCCAAAGGCCAAGATTAGATCTTGCCTTTTTCAAGATCAAGGGTCATGATCCATTCCCTCCAAAATGAATCACTTGAAATATTAAAGTGATTTCACTTTATTACATAAGTGCTTTATGAAAATAAAGTCATTTTAAAGATAGAAGGTACACTTTATTAAAAAAGTCACTTTACTAAAAAAAACACTTAAAACAACTTTATAAAAACTATTACAAAGTCAAGTGTTTGGTAGTGCAAATATTAAGGTAACATCCGCATACAAGACAAAACATGCGGAGTAGCTCCCGAGCTAAAAAATCTAACACTCCCTCTTAGCGAGGGAGGTACTTCTGGTATCACCACCAGAATTTGTCTCCATCTCATCAGCTGCCATAGTTGCTCCCTCTGTACTAGAAGTCTCTGCTCCCTCTGAACATGAAGCCACTACTCCCACTGCACTGGAAGCCTATGTTGCTACCTCCGCTGTACCACAAACTGAAGATATGCTCCTAGGAGACTGCACACTCTCCTGAGCATCCAACTGTGTCGACTCATGCCTGTTGAGTCCCTTGAGAGTCCCGGAAGAAGACTGAGTGCCATGTATCAACTCTCTCTCCCGTGCTACCTGCCAACCCTCCGACACAGAAACTGAGTCCAGAAATCCACTGGACCCCAACACAGGTCTACCCAACAACCTGTACAACCTCTCATACCCGACACCAAGCATCATTGTTGTGTCTGGAGTAGCTCCCATACCCGGCCACAATAGAATGCCACTCCAAATCTATCAACCTCCAAAGATGACACTGAGTAAGTTAACCATCATCTCTGGAACATACAATACTCCGGCAAACTCCAGAAATCCTCTTGACTCTAGCTGGAATCTAACACTTCCAACGCCCTTCACTGCAAGTTGTGGGTAGGTACCAACACCCACACAACAGTCTGAGTCTGTTTCTGAAAGACTCAAGAACACTAACCTCATCCTTGTCATATGCCGAGAAGCTCCACTGTCCACAAATCACACTTCAATGTCCTCGAACACTAGGCAACCACTGCCCAGGGGACCAGTCATGAGAGAAAACTCCCTCTCATGTCTCTCAACAAACTCTGCAATCTCTGTTGATGCTGACACCTCTGGTTCCGACTTCTTCTCCTTCTTGTTCGGACACTGACTAGCGTAGTGGCCAGTCTTGTGACATGCAAAGCATCTCACCTTGCTCATGTCCTTCTTCTTGCCCTTTACCACAAGAGCAACATTCTTGTCATCTTTGTCCACCTGACAAAGAACCTTTTCTGCCTTCTTCAAGCAAATACAACAGCAAATCACTTCTTGTTCCAAGTGTCAAATGTTGCCCACTGAACTTCAGAGCACAAGCTTTGATACCATGTAGATTTTTAATGACTAAAATCAGCAAACTGAAATTCTGTCAAACACTTAGCAACATAGAGATAACTGTCTTCATAAACTTCATAAATGCAAAAACCCGCATTCAAAAATTTCCATAAGCAAAAATACACGTTGCTAAGCAAAATATGCAGCGGAAAAACACAGTGGACAACAACCCAATAACACTCGGAAATTTAGGCAAATGCCAGGGAAAACCCCAATGTGGGGAAACCCAATGAGAGAGAGAGAGATCTTATTATTATGCTTCTGGAATGTACAAAACAGCAACAAATCTACATTTTCAGCCAAGGAAAATACCTCACAGCACCAACTCTGTCCCACAGAAATCTGCCTCGTTTTCCATACCAAAACCGTACCGTTGTCCAGCCTCTGCCATACCTCGTTTTTCATGCCCACAGTCCGTTGTACGAACTGTTCCGTACGGCCCTAAAACATCAAACAGGAAACAGAAATCTGCCTCGAAATATGTGCCCGAAATTTCTCGATTTTTGTGCCAAATCCGTACGAATGTACGGACTGTAGTGAATCGTACGAACTGTACGGATCCGTACAGTACGGCCTCCCACAGCAGAAAAATATTTCGATCAAAAACTCGCAGAAAAAATTTTCTCGGGAATCGTGCCCTCTTTGTTACTCACTTTCCTCTCTCAAGCATGCTCAAAAAATCTCTCTAACTCTCCTCCCGATGTGCTCTCAACATCCTCCCGATGTCTTCACAACATGTCTTGCACACTACCCAATGCATTCTTTTATAATCTGAAAATGACTTTTTCCCCCCAAAAGTGTATTTTCACCTTCCCCGACCCTAAATCCAAAGGCCAAGATTAGATCTTGTCTTTTTCAAGATCAAGGGTCATGATCCATTCCCTCCAAAATGAATCACTTGAAATATTAAAGTGATTTCACTTTATTACATAAGTGTTTTATGAAAATAAATTCACTTTAAAAATAGAAGGTACACTTTATTAAAAAAGTCACTTTACTAAAAGAACCACTTAAAACAACTTTATAAAAACTATTACAAAGTCAAGTGCTTGGTAGTGCAACTATTAAGGTAACATCTGCATACAAGACAAAACATGCGGAGTACCTCCCGAGCTTAAAAATCTAACATTGATCACCTAAAGATTGGTCTAGGTTATGATGGTAAAAGAGATATGAAGTTGTTTGAGTACCTGCCCGAAACAAGAACACTTTATAGCATATATGTAGTGATTTCCAAGTTCAAACATGCAAGAAATACCTCTTGAAAACACTAGACAATGAAAGTTGCTATGGCTGTTATGGAGTCTTTATAACTGTAAAATCGGTACCTTTGAGGGCTATGGAGTCTTTATAACAGCAAATACAACAATGCTTGAAAATTGAACTAGTAGAGACTAAGAGGTAGGGCTTAAACTCTAAGGTGCTAGCACATTAAGGCCTTAGGGTTTAAACCTTTAAGAGAAGGATTGCTAGAGTGCAAGCACTTTTGGGCTCTAGCAACCTTTTCTCCCTTCTTAATACTTCAACTAGGGAAAAATCAAATGTCAGGGCTAAAATCCTAAAGTGCTAGCACTTTAGGGCTTTAGGAGTCTAACCCTAGCAAGGATTCCTTCACAAATTTTGGACAAAATTAACATTGTGAGAGGAGGAAGCACTTATGCTCCTCTCTTAGGGTTTCACTAAGCAAGACGTCTAGCATGAAAAAGTAAAATTACCATGGAACATTAATAGCATAAAGATAAAATTGCAGAAATTTCACTTATTTCACCAAGATAGCATGAGATAAAACCCTAATTGCAGAAATTTCATCCAAAAATCAGCAAAAGCACCCACAATTTGACCCTCCAAGCAAGTCGCATGAATAGTAGAACTAGATAGCCCAAGAGAGGGCGAAAATTTCAGACTTGTCTCTTACAAATGGTGAGTAATGATGATCATAAAATGAAATGAGAAGGTGGCCTATTTATATGAGGCCACCTTAACCAATTTGTCCACATAAATTTGTCAACATCAAATTAGAAGAGGGTCGACCCCTTCATTTGCCTCTACAATATGCCAAAAATACAAAATACATAAAATAAAACCCTAGAAGGGTGACGTCATGCCCTAGAAGGGTGACGTAGGGCTCAAAAGTGAGACGTCAAGACTCAAGGAGTGAATCGTTGGGCCTTCAAAGGCCATGTGTCATACTCTACTCATGCTAAATCATCCTGAAACCACATCATCCATCAAACCCTAGCCTCCAATGTGACGTCAAGGGCTAGAGTGTGACATCATAGGCCTCCAAAGGCCACGTCCAAGTGCAGGAAGGGTGTAGTCTCATTCTCAGGGGTTGTCAAAGTGCCTCCAAAGGCAACGTCCTCTATCCTCTGTGCACAAAAGGCTTTGGGTGCTCTGCCCAACCTATGGGCTTCTCAACCCATGTATGTGGCATACTAACCAAAACTGCTCAAACCAAGCCCATTTGTTTATCGTCCAAGGTTCCAATGGTGTGAGAGCCACTATCTGAGGGTGTTGAGTCACTAGATGACTCACTGTTCTTCATCACACGTGCCAAAGTCCTGCAATAAGGAACAACATCCCGGGCACAACCCAAGATGTCCCTCAAAGAACCATGTCAGGCCCATTCAAAACAAAGCAGAATATAAGACAAAGTAAGCAAATGTTCATAAGACACGTTAGTCCTTAAATCATACAAGGTAAGTTGATGCCTAAGATACAAGCCATGTAAACAATTCCCCCTGTCTCTCCTTCAAGTATCACCCAAGCCCAAGACCTTGTGAGGGTTACCAAGTTTAAGTATGGGAGGGCCTTCATCCAACCCTGTTAGATGTGCCACCTAGACAAGAAACAAATAACCCAGGTAGAGGGATAGGTCCCGAGAGTGACAAGGGAAAGTAAAAACCCATCAAGAGCAAGTGTGAATGTGATATGGTATTAGGCTTACTTCATGGCTTATGGTATCAATTCCTCTAAGCGCCTTTGTAGAGGTGGCGCTTGCTTGCTTGAGATACCCTTTCCTCAGTACTTTTTGCATTTCGAACCCCTTATTTTTCCCTTTTGATACCTAGTTATCATTTGCAAGTCCCCTTTATAAGGTTTCAAGCTTCATTCCTTTATATTTTACTGGCCAATAGTCCTTTATAATTGGTGCATTCATTCGCATCCGGACTTGGGTGATTACTGTTATCGCGCAATTTATACTTGCCCAAAGCCTAAAGGCAAGTAGGCTTAGATTGACATAACACGGAGATAGCCTTATCACTACCACCCTAATAGAGTACCGTACCTCTTTCTCTTTAGGAGGAGGAAAACTTCACTCCAAGGGAGACGTCCCAGGACCTAGTTGGTTGATGAAAGGCAGAAAGACACCGTGAAAACCCACCCCTCTCTCTAGGTCACTCAATGGAGGAAGTCACTTGGGTAAAGTTTAAAGGGACAAGGGAAAGTGAAAGTGAGTTTGTACCTGCCATTTACCAATGAAACATCAAATTTTAGTAGTAACAATGATATCAACGATTATAACCAATGACTTCTTAGACAAATTATGTGCTGCTAGAACAAGTTATATATAAAGATGAGATTATGGCAGCAGCAATGTATCTTGCAAATTTGCAAGTTATGATGACAGGAAAGATATAAAAGGGCTTGCAAACTTGATAATACTTTGTCACTCACGATTTTCAAGATTAATACAAGTCAATAAATAACTTAAATGGTTGTCCAAACATTTATAACAGCATTAGTTAATGATGATGACAGCAATAGAAACCACTTCAGAAAAGTACTATAATAAAGCAATAAGACAACTACTTCAATATCCAATGATTATAGTTTGCTTAGTACAAATGCTCAGTGAATTTATGGATGATTTTTAGGGCTGTTAGGGGCTGCAACAGTGGCTGTAACAGCAGCTATGACAGCAGTAACAACTTCAGAATTTGCACTTTAGAAAGGTAGCAAAGGGAAGACTATACCCTAGGGTTATGACACCTAGGTTAGTGCAAATTTTTAGGTAGGTTAGCTTAGTTAGTGTGCTTGTTAGAGCTGCAAAAATGATTTGTTGTAGCAGCAGCAAGCTAGGTTAGTGGAATTGTCAAGTTGAAAAGGGAGTTTGAAAGTTTAAAGTTGCTTGTCAAAGGGAAGAAGACAATGACTAGTGCCTTTCTAAGGTAATGGAGTCAAAGATGGCGGCAAGTCTAAGAGGGAAAAAGCCTAGGAGGAATAGCAACTTAAGTTCTCCTAGATTTTGACCTCAAGAAACAAAGTGCTAGGGTGTAGGCACTTCTAGGCCCTAGCGCCTTGCTCTCCTTAGCCTTTTTATGGAGTAAATACTTATGCAATAATAACCAAATGCAAACCTCTAGAGTGCTAGCATTTGAGGGCTCTAGGGTTTCACTAGTTACTAGATCAATTTAGTGAAAGCTTGGAAAATAAAAAAGTAAGACACCTTAAGTTTCTTACTTCAAGCATTAAATGCACCCATGCAATTTCATAATCCTGTATGAGCAAATAAAACCATACAATGAACCATTCAATAGATGACAAAATGCAGATTCTACTTACTTGCACCAAGAATAACCATGAATATACCATGCAAGATCACCATAAAACTTCAAAAATTGATCCAAGTTGCAAAGATAAGCCTTAAACAAGAGTAGTGCCTCCTTATTTCAGCCAATAACCCAAGAGGGGCGAAAATTTCAGTCCTCCTCTTGTCCAATGACAAGTTATGATCCTAATGAATGTCACTTTATGTCTATTTAAACCAAAATTATGACCTTTAATTACTTTAGGTCTAAATATCAACGCCGACCTAGCCAATTTACTCAAAAAATACATTTTTACCAAATAAATTCAATTTGCATCCAAATAGGCCTCCAAAGATGACATCATGCCCTCCTAGGGTGACGTTGGGCCTCAAGTGTGGGATGTTGGGCAAAGGAGATGAAACGTTGGGCTTCCAAAGGCCTAAATTTTGCCCACATGTGCCAATAGCCTCATGAATGCCTCCAAGGTGACAACCCCAGCTAACAGGTGACGTCTAGGGTTGCAGGTGACGTCCAAGGCCTCCCAAGGCCAACGTTCAGGTGGGAGGAGCATGAGACCTTAGGTTTAGGTCTTCCACGGTGCCTCCAAAGGCAACATCCTTCCTTCATCTAGTGCAAGCCTTCAATCTCTTCTTACCCCTGGCTGGGATTTCAGCATCCATCTGTGGGCTGTGAGCCCCCATGAAGGTCCGAGCTAATCAGTGCCTCATGTGTACCTGTCCACTGGGCAAGGTCCTGCAGAAACAACAAGTACGCCCTCCAAGGGTTCATAAGTCACAAGGATCATAGCATGTAAATCACATCTAATAATTAAATTACTCGAACATGTGCATCAAACCCCCCTTAACCCCAAACAAATGCTCAAAGACGTTATGAAATTTGACAAGTTAGGTTTGGAGAGGGTCTCAGGGTGTCCTATTGGGCTAACCTCTCTTAAGTTTGGGGTGTTTCCCAGGTGGAGTCTAGTCCAAGTCATGTAAGTGTATGAGGTGGCATGGGTAAATATTTGGGCATGGGGTGCATGTGATAACAAGGAAATGTAGAGTCTTACCTATGGGTGCCTTTGTGGAGGGCAAGCTGCACCTTGTCATGGATGCAATTGTTTCCTAGCCCATTCATTGCCTTTTATTCTTAGCTTTATTTCTTTTGATCTTTTGTTTTTGTGCTTCAAGGGAATAGTTGAGGGCCACTGTCCTGGCTTGATGACCAAAGGTGACAGCGTTATCCACAAACATTTCACGGAAATGAGAAGGTTGGGTCATGATGAGACCCCCTTTCTCTTGGTTGTGCCACCAAGAGCCACTAACCTGGTTTGGTGACCAGATAGGTGGTAATGTCATACAGCTACATGCCCATGGTCATAATAGGTCGACTCGTGATGAGACCTCCTATCCTTCAACTAGTACCTTGAGTGTTTATGTTTCTTGTGGATCCCCTTTTCTTACTGAGAAGCTTTTCACTGCTTTCTTGGGGATCCCTGGGCGAAGCATCTCGAAGGTTTCAAAATTGGCTTTTAACTCTTGCCAGCTACTTTTACCCTGTGGGCCTTTAGCCCCTTCTTCCCACGAGATAAGGTACAACCCTTCATAATGTAGCCAATCCCAATGCCCAAACAAGGATAGGGGAGATGGAAGGAATAAATATGAAAAGTGGTAAGTATGGAGGGAACGGACGATGACTTTTCACAAATCCACACAGCAGCAACCCATCCTAAAGGGAAATCAACTTACTAGGGCACCATATCACCCTTCCAGGTATGAACGAGGCAAAGAGCATAATTTCCAAGCAAACGTCATGAAATGAAGAAGGACTCAATACAACATGTTCAAGTGCTTCAAAACTTAGAGTGATACATACCATGATACCCGGACTCATTACCTCATGGAGCAAGACTCACTGCTACTTCAATACCAGGCTGGTGTGATGGATATTGTTGTTGGTGATACGTGAACTGTACTGAAGAAAAGATGGGCCCTCTTGGGCCATGCTTAAGTCGGTTGGCTCTCGGTACTCCATGTCTAGGACTTGTGGACCTCGAGACGTGATATCCTTAGTTATCCCTAGGCTAGGGGATAACAATTACCATTAGAGGGGGTAGAACTCAAGATAGCTTGAGGATTTTATGGTGGCCTTCATAATTTAGCAATAACATATACATAGAGTAGTTGCATCATCCTCTGGGCCTTCAACCCCTTCTTCTCATGAGAGAATGGACCATAGTTGAAGTTTGGGATATGTGAAAGGCTTTATGATGGAAAATGTCAAGTATAGTCGAGAGCGGACATTACCCTTGGGAGGGCCCCCCACTATTACCCCTTTTCCCTGGGCGGTGACAACACGGGACTAGGGTACAGAAGTTGACCACCAAGGTAAAACAAGGGCAACCAAGACAATTTCTCAAGCAAGGGATCTGTTATCCAACTTCAACCAATGATCCTTGTCCATATGCCCAATAATTAAACACAACACCTTGCATGAAAAAAGCACTAACCATACCTCATGGTGACGTTGTCTTACCATGCCCCATACTCTGGGTTGTTTGAATGTGATAAGCCTTGGTTGATGTAGCTGGGAGGCAAATCAGTGAGGTTGTTGGGCTGCCATCTATGGACATGTTGACCATCATCATCATTGTGTAGATCATGTTCTCCCATTGCGGGCCTCAAGACATGATCTCCTCTAGTTACCCCTAGGCATGGGGGGGTAACAATGTGTGCTATGAAACTCTTGCTATATATGATAATACATCAAAGAATACTCAAACAAATTTTCAAAGGAACTTACTAAAAACATTATTCATTAGTGCTTGGAAGGTTGTTGGTGCATTATAGAGTCTTAAGGGAACGATACCAAATTATTAATGACCATCATGAGTTGAAAAGGTGGTCTTCTCCTGTATTCTAGTTAGATTGGGATCTCATAATATCTTGAGCAAAGATAAATTTTGGAGGAAAACTTGGCACCATGTGTGTAATTCATCCATTAGATCATCAATTTTGGGCATTAGAAATTTAATTGTGATAGTGATATTGTTGAATGACTTATAATCAATGTAGAGGTGATAAGAACTAGAGCTAAGTAGGGGCTTTTGTGATGAGAAACAATTATGCTTCCACTAGTTCTTCAACAAGCCTTTCTATTTTAATCTTCTAAAAAATGACCATAGCAATAAGGGGAAACAATAGTGGATGTCATTGTTGGGTTAAGCTCAAGGACATGTTCCATGCCCCTATTAGGAGGGAGTTCTTTGGGCACACCCCAAAGTACAACTTGTATATCTAAAGTAGCTTGGTAACACCCAAAGGATGATTCTCAAGAGGTTGGTTGACTTTCATTCAATATAAGTGAAGCATAAATCCAAAGAGTCCTTTTCTGAGGACCTTATCCATGTGTTTGAAATTCACAACTTTTGCAAGCTTGGTTTCAAATCCCTAGATAGTATATTGTCCTCATCGAAAGATAAGAAAATTTCTCTATGTTTGACATGATAGGTCCCAAGGGAGTATAGCCATTAGAATCCAAATATAACATCAATACCAACAACATATATCACATATAAGTTAGCTCAAGGGATTTAATCCCCTATCTTTAAMTCAATTTTATGGACCACTCTGTCAAACAATGATAAGGAAGTGTTCAAAGATATCCAAGTACAAACCTAGACGTTTGACCTTGGCACATTGAATGAAAGTTTCGAAAGGGTTTTTCATCCATCCAGAAAACTCAAAATAGCCAATTCGTCGAAGACTTTGTTCAGGTAAATGGCATCAAAAATGACCGGAGAGTGGCCTACCTGACCCCTTGATCCCCCCGACCTGTTGACATCGAATGACAGTTCAGAAAGGTGTTTGTTGCCCCATCCTGAACAATAAAAATCGCCAATTTGCTGAGCACTTTCGTATCTCATTCCCCCATCCAGCATGACAAGATTGGTGGGCTTTCTTCTTTTCAAATATATTAAGGGTGATTCCTAGATCAATCATGACTAGGATCGTGTGATTTTCTTCTTTTCAAATATATTAAGCATGCTTCCTAGATCAATCATGACTAGGATCGTGTTATTCTTAAGAGTAGCAAATAAATTGTAGGTTTCTAGGCAACCAAGACCAATCATTGCAACTAGAGATATAGAGGGCTCTCTTGTTTCTATGAGTGGAAGGGTTTAGTCTTCAAGCTCTAGCTCATTGGCAAAGTGTTTTGATGTTGATTTTATGTAAGACTTGGGTTCTAAATCAAGGTGATGTAGATCTATAGCCATAAATAAATGAGAATTGCACGTGTGTCCTTTTCACTAAGGGTTGAGAGCAATGTCGATATGGGAAGGTGGGTTTTGCTTTGATGATCAAATGGGACTAATAGGGTTTAGGGTTTTTGACCCCATCTTCTTCTTTCATGTTTCCTTTATACCCACAATTTGTCATCTTCATTTTGTATGTGTTGCCCTTGAAGACCAAGTCAATCTCACTTAGCCAATTGTGGATCTTGATGATGCCATCAAAGTTATACTACAATATCTTCTTCTACATGTTGTATAAGAACTTGGAATTGTTGTTTTGCTCTTCTAGGGATTCATTCTCGAGCTCTGACTTATGATGTGAATGGTCTCCAACAAGATGCAAAGGGTTTCCAAGGAAATGCAAACAATCACAACCTCGAAACAGTGTATGATAGAACATTCTATTCAACTAGTTCATTACTTCTTCTTGGCCCATTGTAATGTTCTTGTTTACCTGGTTCAATAGTTTTTCATAAACCATTTTGATGTCACCTCTAACTACATTGACTTGGGTCAATACCCGTGTCCTATATTACATGTGTTGTTATTGTTGTCACCTTTTGCGTTTTTAGTTTCTTTGCCTCCCCTGTGGCTTTTGGTGCCTACCATCATATCTTACTTGTCCTAGGATCAAAATCTCTACTTTGATACCACTTGTAGCATACCTATAGAAAACAACACACCATTATTGCAAATATAGATATGAATCAAAATAAAATAGAAATGTGATAGTTGCAAGCTCAAAATAACATGAATTCAGAATAAGAGCCAAAACACGAGAGTAATGGGTGCACCTGCATGCCCAAGTGGATTACAACTGCAAATTTGAATGTTATGGATGAAGAACTCTCGACAAAAGAAAACTTTGTTGAATAGGTAGTTGAAATTACATAAGTTACAAAGAAAGAGAGGAAACCCCTTTTTATACAAAGAGAAACCATACCTTAAGGTCCAATTTACTAAAGAGTAATTAGACCCTTATTTCATAGGAAACAGGGCTTTTACTATCATTGAAATATAATACATGAGAACTAACACATTATTGCAAAATTAAGAGCTTACATACAAAACAGCTCATATACAAAGAGTTTACTTGCATAATAAAAATATGTTTAGGTTCATACCTGTTGAGATTTGGGTACCTTGGAAAGTGGTCCCCTTGTGTTTGTGAGCTTCTAAACACATGAGGGAAGTACTTTGTACCTTGTACTATGTACTTTATGTCTAATTTCACTTTGACTTAGGAGATTTAAGTCAAAAGTGAAATAGAAACCATACCTTAAGGTCCAATTTACTAAAGAGTAATTAGACCCTTATTTCATAGGAAACAGGGCTTTTACTATCATTGAAATATAATACATGAGAACTAACACATTATTGCAAAATTAAGAGCTTACATACAAAACAGCTCATATACAAAGAGTTTACTTGCATAATAAAAATATGTTTAGGTTCATACTGCTGAGATTTGGGTACCTTGAAAGTGGTCCCCTTGTGTTTGTGATATTTTAAACACATGAGGGAAGTACTTTGTACCTTGTACTATGTAATTTTATGTCTAATTTCACTTTGACTTAGAGATTTAAGTCAAAAGTGAAATTTGAATTTTGGTCATTTTAGCCTAAAATAACAATTAATTCACTTTGTAGCAATTTAAGGGTTATAAAGTGAAACTATGGAAACTTCAGTAAGCGGGTTTCCTTTGAGTTGAGATTCATTTGAGATGGTCTCAACTATTGATTAGGGATGAGATGAGATGATCTCTTCCACACATACTTTAGGTTTTCCCTCAGCTCTTAAGGAGGGTGCAAGGGGAAAATGAGGCTCATTCATTCCTTGTTATGTTTACTTGAGGAGAAGGAGAAGGAGCAAGGCATGAGAATGGAAGCATTGGGAGAGGAGAGCTTAGGCCTCCTCGTGCAGATGGAGGGCCCATGGAGGCCAGGGGCCCCGGCTTGAGAGGTTCCCTGGGAGGAGGTACGATCATCATGGGAGGACTGTAGAGCCCATTGCAAGATAGTTTGTTTCAAGAGGGAGGCTACCTACTCCATCGTATAAGGTGGAGGGGTTTCTTGATCAGAGCTTCCAATTGGCTTATGGCTCCAGTTCAGTGGTCTTGTCGGCATTTATGGAGAGCGCATCCCAGGGCTTCCTTTGCTCTTTTGGTTGTGTTTCATCTTGGATTTGGCTGCTATTGTATCAAGTTCCTCTGTATGGCTTGTATTTGTTGTATTCCACCTTCTATTTTCCACATATACACTTTCATTCCAAACTAGTTTTCCCCCTTGGGGTTTATCCAGGTCATGTTGACCAAAAATACCGTGGTTCAATTGCTACGTATGTTAGAGTGTGTGTAGAACTACCTATTTTTAGCCATAAAGATCTCCTGCGTGCTACATTTATTTTAGTATGCATGCTAACCCTTGGTGACTAAAACTACATGCTAGAGCACCTAAACTGTGAATGCAACCGCAACAAATCAGCAAGAAGTTCCCGAACTGCCAGAAGGTCCTAAAACAGCATCAAAACCTTCATTGACAGCTGAACTTAGAGCCAACTTGAGGTCGTGACAGACCTATTGGTAGCCTGGATAGGACCTGGAAAATCTGCAACACCATCTTCTAGTGTGTTTTTACCAGTGTTACCAACATCATGCCTGGAATATATCGTGGAGGGTCAGAAAGAAAATACCAAAAACATCGCGGGAAAAAATATCAGGTGGTAACATTGGAAAATGTCAGCCAAAACCAAATATCAAAAAATATCTGAAAATATCGCCAGCCCTCCAAAATACAATAACATCGCAATGTTGGCAACACTGGTTTTATCACGTGGGATGGATTTCAGAGAGGCAACATGAGAAGTGCTAGTTTGTTGCTCCAAAGTATGTTCTCTCTATCATTTTCATTTGGCAGCATTTCCTATTTTAGGGATTTCCTAAATTTTGTGGGAGTCTTCTATTTGTAGACTTTGAGTGTGAGTGGACTAGTGATTTGTTCCTAGTTTGGTTTTGCGTTAATAAAGAGTGAGGGCTCTACTTTTAGAGAGAATATCTCAAGAGCTCTTGAGATTCTCATGTAGTAGTGTGCCCCCTATAGAGATTTTCAAGAGCTACTTTAGATCACGTCATGAATAAACTATTTTTTAGTGTGTTTATCTTAACTAGGGCGACCTCAATAGGAGAGTTAGTTTTCCAAAAATAAATGTTATTAGTATATGCCGCAACCTTCACGTCGACTGGTTCTCGTCTCCACTTCAATGTCATGCCAAAGATCCTGTTTATTTTACGTCATCCACGAGGTTGTCGAATCACAGGTGCCGTCTTTGTTCTTCATTGATTGTAATTAGTTTTCTGGTTTAAAATTTGATACGTTGGTCTTGTAATTTCAGGAAGGAGAAAACTAAGATCTACCACTCAATATTTGGTGGATCAGTCCCAAACTCAGATATATTGTGTCTCTTTCAAGTACAAATTTGAAATTGATCGATTTTTTGTATTGTTAACCATATCAAGCCTTCTATATGAATGAAAACAGAAAACCCTAACTAGTTTACAAAATTTCAAAAAGGCTCTCTAAACCTGAGCGTTTTCTTACGTTGAGATCTCATGTTAATGATGTTACTTTCAGGTTTCAGTGAAGCATGGTCCATGTTTGATTTTGACTTTCTAAATTCTACATTTTTTTATGATATTTGAAGAATGTGCATGCTTTCCTTATTAGTGAGATGTGTACGCCCGTAATGTTTTCGTACTGCATTTTTCCAGCACCAATCTTTTTCGCGTCATACCAATATCCGAATTCGATAAGCCAATTATAGTTGAGAAGATCAATATTCATAGTCAACCTAACAAAAGTTAAGTGAACAAATTCTTGAAA
Source organism: Picea sitchensis (assembly GCA_010110895.2). Taxonomy (NCBI): domain Eukaryota; kingdom Viridiplantae; phylum Streptophyta; class Pinopsida; order Pinales; family Pinaceae; genus Picea; species Picea sitchensis. The sequence goes on along the minus strand of SNQJ01S0028552.1, from coordinate 24,964 downwards.
AATACCTCAAATACGTTTCAAAGAACGAACCAAAATACATACCAGAGATACGTGAGCTGTGCCGACCAAATAAACGTTGCAAATTCCACTGGGCGTCCTGGATTCGCACTGCAAAACCACCAATCCCTTACTGTACTCTTCCGGAAGACCCCTCTCCTCAGAATCCGGCCCGGTTTCATGAAAATCATCCTCGGGCTGATCACGGGCACTGCTCTCTGCCGAAAAACCACCCTCGCAATCATCGGGGGCACCATTCTCGGCCGGAACTTCACCATTGTCGGGGGTTTCGGAGCTCCCAACGGTTTCAGTATCCTTTTCAAATGTGGCCTCGGGTTTCGGCTCTATACCAGATCCTTCGGTAATAAGATCGTTATGATCCACGGGCGTTTCAGCCAGGAGTGAGTGCAATGTGACCGAGGGCTGATCTTCGAGGCCAATGTCAGCTACAGCTTCGCTTCTATCGATGTCCACGAAGTCTTCAAACCCTGATTCTTCTCCTCCTCCTATTACTGCTGGCTGCTCTACTTCTTCTTCTGGTTGTGATTTGTGGTTATCAGAATAATCATCGTTTTTAGCATTATTATCATCCATTTTCAGAGGGTTATAAACTGGTCCGGGTCTGTTAATCACCCCCGGGATTTTCAGAAACACTGTACAGATGGAGAAAGCGAGCTTCCACAGCTGTTAAATTAAAAGATGTCAGGCTCTAGGACCCAACGAAGATCGAGCTCTTAACCTTCGTCTGTTCAAGATTTCAAGCCTTTTTCCATATATATACACACCTGATTTCAAATTCCTACATAAGTATCAATTGAGATTCGTCTTATAACACTTGCACTCCACGTAAAACAAAAATGCAAAAATGGTGTTATATCAGTGTACGTATGTAAAATGGTTTTTGTTTTTGTTTTTTTAATTCAACATATAAATTTATTATGAATTAGTATTTTTGTTCTTTAAAATTTATTTTTAAATGTATAAATGATTCAACATATAAAAACTTAAAACAATTATTCAAACATGATTTTGATAACAAGTTCAAAAAAAAATTATCATTTTATAAAAAAAAATTAAAAAAAAAAATCATTCTTAATTTGATTCAAGTTGGAATTCTTTCTTAGTTCTTACTTAATATTCAGTTACTTTGTTTTGTTGTTTTGATTAATACTTTTAAAAAAATTACAATAACATTATAATTTTTAAAACTTTTACTTCTACAACTTTACTCCACCTTATTTCCATGCATAAAAATTATTAATGCTATCATTCTTCACATAAAAAATATTTCACATTCTTATCATGGAAAATATTACATGAATATCATTTTTCACATGAAAAGTATTTTTAAAAAGATATTTATTTATAATTTTAATGTGTATAAAATTACATTTTAAAATTATTTTTATGATATAAATATAAAAAAATATTTATAAAAAAAAAAAAAAAAAAAAAAAATTTATATTTTGAAAAAAAAATAAGATATAAAAAATATTTGTATATTGCTATCTTTTGATTTGAGGTAATGAAAATTCATTCTACTTTCCTTTTGGATCATATTTTTGGTAAAAATTAGAAAGGAATTTACTTATGAAAATTGCCGCAACCACAAAGTGCAATGTCACTCATCACAAGTTGCAATCATACGCATCACAAACTACAATGTTAGAGTCAAGTGGATTGAAATCATGATTTGAGTAACAAAAATATAAGATTTTGGCAATCTTGAGGTTATTGGATTATGAGAAAGATTGTTTAAGATGAGGTGATATGATTTAATGATCTCTCTTTAATATATAAAGGAAATATTTTATGAAAAAAAAAAAAGTGAAATTCGGAAGAAGGAAAGAAACTAACCTAAGGAAAATATTGGAATTAGATTTTAATAAGAGAATTGATATAAAATAGAGGGAACTATCAATAGCATATCATAAAATAGGATAATGGCTATATTGAGATAGTATGGAAATGATGTTTGGAAGATATGGGAAGAAACAAAAAGAACATGCTATGTGTACAAGCTACAAAACATAGAGGAGGAACTTTAAAAACATAGAGACCCTTGCATCAACATAAAGAAAAAAAACAAACAAAAACAAATTAGAACTATAAAAAAAGAAAAATCCAATATATCACATGGTTAAACAATTGGGACTAGAGAAAGGATATTGAAAGAAAAAAGTGAAGATAAGAAAAAACATGTTATGGGCATCGAGCAAAGTGCTCAAAATGATAATAGAGATGAGTTATAGAATAATTTCAGTCCATTAAGTGAATCTCCTTCCAAATAACCCAAGTAAGTACATCTATATATCCAAGTTATAATTATGTGTATACAATAATCTTTCATAAAACCCAAAGCTCTATTAGGCCAACCCTATTACATATATTTAATCTCACATATGTCCTTGTTAAAGCCAGGCCATAGTGTTCCCTTTCAAAAGCTTTGTAGTCAAAGGTTTTACATATGGTGAAACCTAGTAATAGGATTCCTTAGATTTATGCTTTCACGTTGCCACTAATGACTGGACCCAATTTCAATTCTATTTTTATGTTAATCCTGATAGTTTGTTGCATATTTTTGTTTCCCTTGATTCCATGTGCTATTGTAACTTCTAAAATTTGTTGTAATTGTTGGTCTTTAATAATATATATTACTACATAATTGTTCATTAATGACATATTCCTTAAATATTGTTGATTGTGACATCTTCTTCAATGTTGATGTCGATCTTCTTGTCTTCCTTCTCCTCTTAAATAGGTGTCGAAGCATCGCTCCACTTTCAATCGTTTTTCTTCGACTTCCACGTTCTTATCATCATTCTTATTTTATTGTATATTGACATGCTCTAGCATTTTTGCTTGAAAGAGAATGCCTTCAAATATTTTTCTGATTTTTCCAATTTGAATTCTATCCTTCCTAGTTTGATCTCGGTCTCCTTGAAATATCTTATTGTGCTTTATCTCCATTCTCATTCTAAAGCCAAATGTTGAATCTATCCATTAACATCTTTTATCCTTCTTCAATGTTGGATTTCATTTCTAATTTAAAATATTTTGTATTTGGAGCTTCTTCAACCTTATTGCAAAACTCATCTTCAAGTCTTTTAGCAGTTCTTCATCTGCAATCTTCATTTTCTCTTGACTTTGATAATGCTTCTTTTCTTATTTTGATGGAAGTCTCGAAATCATAGTCCATTGAGGGGAAAGGATATAAAAGAGAGGAAACATCCAAAAGAACATCAAAGGAGGAGACTATCACTATTGAGATAGCATGGAACTAAAGTTCACAAGATACTAGAGAAAGTAAAAAGAACCCTAGTACAAGTACGAGATATGAAAGATAGAGGAAGAGTTGAAAAAAAATAGAGACCCTAGCTCCAAAGGAAAGAAAAAACCAACAAAAATGCATAAGAAGTATCATGAAAAAGAAAATCCAATATACTGCATGGCTAGCCAATTGGGAACAAATAAAGGAAAATGAAATAAAAAGTGACGCTGACAAAAGAAACAAGTTACGAGCATGGAATAGAGTACCCAAAGTGATAATAGATATGAGTTACACAATAACTCATTATTCATTAGGAGAACCTCCTCCAAATAATCGAAGCACATCCATATATCCAAATCATAATTCCATGTATATAATACTGACTATATATTGACCTTTATATATAGATATTCTCACTCATTACACATGTGGGCCCTCTATTAGGCCAACCCTTGTTACATATACATTTGACCCCATATGCCCTTGTTAAAGTCATACCACATTACCCCCTTTGAAAAGCTTTGTAGTCAAAGGTTTTACATGTGATGAAACCAAATAATAGGATTTCCTTAAATTGATGTACTCTCGCCACCATTGATGATTTTTCTTCCAAGAAGAAAACCTTTATAATCAATATTTCAAAATTGAAATCAAAATATACATTGTAATGTCATCTCGACATCTTTCAAACCTTAAAAGACTCTATATTGTCAAAGCTACAAATTGTTCTAACATATTATAGTATTCTAAGGAAATTAAAGTTCCTTGATTGTGCATTAAAGCATAAAAAAAATACATGCTAAAAGATTTTTTATGTATTTTCGTTAACCCACATCATGATCTTTCCAATTACATCAATCATTACAATCTAAAAGTGTTAAAAAAAAAAGCACACAATCCTAAGCAAACGAGATATTATTGGATTTGAGCTTTACCTCAAGAATCATGTTCAATATTGGAGAAAGAACTAGATTCTTAATAAGACGTTTACCATTATCCCAATCCATTAAATGCTTTGAATCCTCAAACACATGTAGGGTATCAATACTTTTGTTTGTTGCACATTTCAAAAGAATTCATGAAGCCATACATTCAACCCAATTGTTTGTAACTTGACCTCCTACATACTTTAAATAAATAAAATTATTTTCAAATATGATTAAAATAACTCAAGATCCGCACTTTTCTTCTCGACGTGCTCCTTCAAAGAACCCCCATACTTTTGAATAATCTATTTTGGGATTTTTGAGAGTTCTTTGAGGCTTTATCTTTGTATCCTTCTAGGAGCCACAGTAAGAAAACCTAATTTGATGTGCAATCATCCCATGACTTCTTTCCATTCCTTGAAATATCATGTAGTTTCTTGAAAGCCACAGTCCCCATGTGACAAAGCAAGGAAGAGCTTTGTGATCAGCTATAGATTTGTCAAAGAACCGACACTTAAAGCATTATATCAAGGACTCTTTTCCCCATTAATTATCTCCACCAACCAACTAAAGAACTTCGTTCCAAACTTCTTTGGAGTAAGGACACTTAACAAAGATATGGTCAACTGTTTCTTCATTGTTTTTACAAAAAATGCATCTACCGAACACTTGGAAATTTCTTTTTTGACCATTATTCCATGTTATAAATTTGTTTGATAAAGCTAACCACATCAAGATTTTTGTCTTCGTATAGCTATTAAGTTTCCATGATTCCTTCCACTACCATTTGAAGAAGTCACTCACCTCTGCTTCTTTCACTTTAATCTCATACCCTAATTTTGCAAAGTAAATTCCAATGCCTTTATTTTTATACCATTTTAGAATATCTTCATTCTTAGACAATTTTATGGTACTTTGCTTTAATTGATTAATGAATTAAGTCCATTCTTCACTTAGATCATTATTCTAATTTAAGTCCCTTGATGTTTTCCACTATTGTCTTCAATCCACTATGTTGGAGGGTGCATCCTCTACCTTGTAGATTCATGAATCATTAGGTGCATCCTCTACCTTATAGATTCATGAATCATTAGGTGCATCCAAAAGGGGATTTGATCATCTATAATTTTTCGTTCACCTTATCCATGGGTCTTCTACGATTCAAAACTTATTTCCCCTTTCAACCTTCCAAGCTAACCACTTTCTATAAGATCAAGGGCATAGACCAAGGATTTCTTTGTAGATTTTATGTCCCGTCTTATCCAATTTTCCATGCTACCATCACCTATATATTTATTTTTTGTCACTTTTCCCCATAAACTTTCATCATTTATTTGTCTACACATGCTTTTAGTTGTAAGTATTGATTGAAAATATACAACAAAAAAAAATGAGGCCACACCCTCCTAACTCCTTTGGATTTTCTATTTTGGAGTAGTTTACCAAAGGGATCCCTTCTTTTTCTCACTTAAATGTTCACAAAATATTGAAACACGTTCTTATTATTTTGTTTAGGATCCTTTTTGGGATATGCACCACAGCCATACAATATACTGATATATTCCAATATATTATTTACTAGAATCGTCCTTCCTCCTCGTGGTGACCACCTATAACACCAATTGTACACCCTTTCTTCTATTTTTTTATATAGTTATGCAGTGAATCTGAATACCTATAGTTATTTGTTTTTATATAGAAACCCAAGTACTTGATGTTAGTATCTAATGGAATAAGTTTTAAATAAAGGATATGTGCAAAAGTCTTCATTCAATCCATTGCAAAGTAAAGATGATTTATTCTTATTAACCTCCATTCTCATTGCTTTGCAGTACACTTCTAGAATATTCTTAAAGTTTGTTAGTTCTTGGATGGTTCCCATTAGAAATAAGATAACATCGCCAATAAAAACTAGTGATAAATATTGATATCTTCTATCTTTATATCTTTAGTAATACCTTTGCCTTTTGCATCATGAAATACTCTGCTTAAACCCTCTGCTACTAAAATAAAAAGGAAGGGAGTGTTGGCACACAATGAGCAGACATGGGTTTAATCATTAATAAACCAACAAAGCCCTTAGACACCGGCCCTTTCGGCATCACCTGCAAACAAGTGAAGTCTCACCCGAGGCATCTAGAGGGGCTGCGAGAACCAAGTTTCTACAGTGGGGGGAAGTGAGGCATTCAACATGACCATACTATGCATTATTCATTCATTTACTTTGTGCGCAATTTCCATTACTTAACCTCTGGTTATAATGCAATATACCTTGTGCGTGACATTACTCTACTTAACATTCATTCATTCATCGTTAACTTAAGTGCACATGACCATAACAACATATATTAGTAGCATAATCAAAATACTAAACATTCACCATCTTTGCACAATAACCACAAACAGTAAACAAATCTATACTTACCATCCATCATATGCATCAAAAACATAACACACAAAAGCAACACATCAAGACACAAGGTTTTAACATGGTTCACCCCAAATTGGGCTACGTCCACAACAATTGGCTTCTTATTTTATTCATTTGCAATCTCCTTACAGTTGCGCATTGCTCTTACAAAAAGATATATCATTTGACATTACCCAAACCTTCCTAGGCTGTTATGTTGCAGTGCGAGCCTAACTCCCGAAAAACTCAGTCATAATTCAACATACCATAACACTTAGTCAATTCTTCACTCTCTTCCCTTCTTGACTCTGTCCTCTACCCAAAACCCATTACATATTTACAATATCTCATTAGGGCTTAGCATGTTACAACATGCTTACAAAGTGGACAAATTGTCCCAAAACTTCCTAACTAACTCTCGTTTCTTGCACACTGACTCATGGCAATGCGCTAGTTGCTTTCCGCGCATGCTGCTGCTTTGCCAAAATGTCATGCAATATGCCTCTCCATGATTCCAAAAACTTTTCCAAAATAGTTTTCTCCAACAAGCCCCCAACAATAACATGTGGCTCATCCCTAGCCACTTCAAGTCTGCTTCCATGTCGCCAAAAATTTATGTAATGTATCCCTAGTCGTTGCAACTTTTTCTCTAACTTGAGTTTCCTGTTGCACAATTTCTTCGGCTATCTTTGGAGTGATATGAGTCTTCACTTTTTCAGTACTTTCCCGGACTGTCTGCTTGACGATACCTTGAGTAACTATTAATTTTGTTGCCACTTGTAGGCTTCTTCCTGCAAGGTCTCGATCTTCTATGTGCGAGCCTGCTACTCTGCCCTTAGTTGATTCATCTCTAAGTACATCTTTCGGTTTTCTGGCATTGTTGTTATCATCTCTGTTGGTTGTAATGTACTCATGACTTCCTTAAACTTATGTGCCTTGTCTTGCCCAACTTGTAACTTCTGGCCAATCGCTTGCAGCTCGTCTTCAGTCAGTTGTGTCCAAGCTCTCATGCTTTATGTATACAGTTTTGTACATTCTACTTCTAAGCTTTTGATATTCTCTAAAGTTGTGGTCGCTAATTTCTCTCGTTTCTCCCTTTTCTTTGAGGGAGTGCCTTGTATCTGTCGTGCTTCCAAGTCATTGATATTAGTACAGAAGCCCTGAATGGATTTGCTCAATTTTGTCACTTGTTCCTCCAATGGGGTGTCTTCCTCCCTAGGTACTTCTGGAATAATTTTATACACCCCCTGAACCACCTATTTCACTCTCTTTTCCTGTTGCACGGCCTCGTCTCATTCCAACCTAAGTTGGTCATATTATGCTTGCAACATGTCTTTATTTGTAACTAATTTTGTCAACTCCATCGAGGTTGATATTGTACGAACTTGAAGTTCCTCTATCACACTCGTTTGTAATCCATATAAGACTTCGACTGGTAACTGAGATAACACTAAGTCAATATGACTTAGTACCTTGGCATGCTCTTTCAATTCTACCATGGGAAACTCTAAGGCTCCCATCGCTATCTTCATTAATCGTCTTTCTCTTGATATGATATATGGCATATGTTGCACCTCAGTTGTCTACGTTGTATTCTCTGGTTGCACTTCTTTTCATGTTTGTACCGTTGCAAGTTTCGTGGTATCCAAAAATTGTTGCAACGAAGCAATCTGTGCTCATATATATGAATGCCTTTCTTCTTGTTGTTTTGTTGCGCGCTCAAAAGCTTCATTTGTTGCTTCCTTAACTTGGTCTGCAATCTTTTCCAAGTCATCTTTTGTGAGGGATTGAATGGTTGGACCCCTTACAACTTTCATTTTTTTGCGTTGTGTAGCTGCTTTCCTTGTGTCTACTTCTTTTCTCTTCTCTCCCGTGTGTGGGATTTTCTTCCCTTTGTCGTTTTCTTTCCCTTCTTCTTCTCCACTTGGTATTTCTTCAACCTCTGGTTTTAACGTCTCTGGTTTCTCAATCTCCATCGATGGGATCTTCCAGAAAGCATCCTAGTCTTCCATTATCGGTCCCAATTATTCCTCTATTATCATGTACTTCGTGGCTAACCATTCTTCTCTTAGATCCTTCTTTGCTTGAATGTAGAGATGGTGGCGATCTGCCTTGAACCACACAACTCATTTATATGCTTCTACTATTTGTCGTTATATCTGCGACATATCCTGAATACACTGCTTAATGGTCTCCTAGTAAATATAAAAAGTAATGTTATTATCTAATTGTTGCTCCTTATGTGCAGTATGCCACAAGTTCTAATATCTCGCGGCCAAGCATGCCTTATATTTTGCTCCCAAAAACTACGCATCATCCGACTGCCTCCATGTTGCTAATGCAATTAAAATTAATAACCATGCGTAGTGAAATTTAGTGCCTTTATCATGTGCCTCTTCACAGTCGATCAAGAACTGGTTGAGAAAAAATGTTGCGCAGTTCATTTGCACACCCTTGACGCACTTCTCGGCTACTACTATTACTCCTGCAAGTACTTGATCCTTATGAGACTTCCTTAACCATTTACAGGCCAATACTTGTGTCGCAAATCTCACTGTAGGGTCGCATATGCTTGCTACATCCGAACTGTGCACACATCTATGCATATGGAACTTCTCTCTCATTGTTGATAAATCCTTCTCATTCTTCTTGTTTGAAAATAATAGTGAGGGGTCTTCCCCTTGCGATGGTAGTCTAGTAATGCACACAATCAGATCTATGTCAAAGGAGACTAACCTATCAAGCCATAAGTAACCTCTGTGCATGCAGCTCAACAACATTTTCACCCAAGCGTTGATCTTTGTGCTCTTGCTGAAATGTGGTATGTCGAATAGATTCAGGATGTCAACTTTCTCCAACCCTGTTGCCCATGTTTGTGGCTCTATAACAATCATTTTTGTTTATGTGTTGATGTATCTCTTCAAATACTTGCTCGGTGCTAGCTCTAGGAATTTCTTCTCATCCGTAATATCATGGTCTGCATACTTTAAATTTGGTACCAAACCTAACATATATTGCTCCACTATCACTCCAAGTGGGATTTTTGGCTCTACAAGTGGGTACTTAGTGTCTTTCAACAACCTGACTAACTTCGCCTCTGATGAAGATGCCCCTGGGGTCTCTTCAAATAAAGGTACTGATGTTGGTTGACTTTGTTGTTTCCTCAGCGTTGATGTCGTTGTTTCCTTAGGTGGTGTCATCTCTCTCTGCAACAGTCTTTCCTTGACTAACACCTGCAACTGTGCAACACTCTCTCGACTCTACAAATCCTCCCCCCTCGACTCTTTATGTAAATTGTAATTGACCGTAACCTTTCCTCATAAAAAAATGTCTTGTTTTTATAACCCATTGCCAGTGGTTAACTTGTCTTCTCAGCTAAACTTGTTGTTTAATCCACTAGTTCTTTGCATTCAATACATGCCTTAACCCTGCATTAACTCTGAATCTTTTGGCGCATCTAGGTTTAGATTTGTCAGTCTGTTACGATCTTTGTGGTACTATCCATTTATTACTATGCGTCTCTACCATTTTGACATGATGTTTCCTCGTATATTCCTTTTCCTATCTTGTTTCCTCTTTAATGATCTTAATTGTTATATGTGTGATCACCTCTATGTGTGATCTTCTCTTTGTGTGGCTTGCTTCCTCTGTTTGTGCGCCTTATTATCTGCTTCTTTCTTTTCTGCAACATTTTCATGTTTATCTGGTTTACTTGCTAACCTGAACTCCTTCGAACGTTAATTTACTCTACAACTCTCTACTTCTTCCCTGAACCATTTTCTTGATGTTTCCCTTTTGTTTACTTCTTCTTTCTTTTTCTGACTTTTTCTTTATTTTTCTATCTACACTATACTACACTATGGTACACATTATGTGTAGTTCTAACTAGTGCATGGAAGCACGACCATCCCTATACAGTTTTAGTCGACTATCGTTAACCAATCCTTCCATAACTTCTCCATCCAACTTCTCCAGCTGAACAACACCTACTTCTGTAACGAACCTTATCACGTATGGTGCTAACCTATGCATCTGGAGCTTCCCTGGGTGTTGCAGAAACTTGTTGCCATAGAGTAATACTAAGTCTCTTGTCTGAAACTTCTTTTGTTTGATATGTCTATCATACCAATATTTCACGTGCACGCTTTCTGTACCTGTTGATGGAAACCTGTGACAAAACAATCTTCTTCTAATTCCATAAGTTCTAACAATATCTTTTCTACTACGTCTAAATTTGTAAGCTCTATCATCACAGCAATGCACAGACTAGGTACTTTGAATTCCATTGGCATAACAACTTCTTATCCATGCATCAACCTGAATGGAGTCTGTCATGTCATATTCTTGCCTGCAGTCCTATACAACCATAACATTGTTGGAATCTTCAAGTCCCAATCATCCTAACTTACGTTGCAAACCTTTGTCAGTGCATGTTCCAGAATCTTATTGAAGGCTTCTACTATTCCATTTGCCTGAGGATGGCATGGTGTACTCTTCTGATGATCGATCTGAAACTCCTTTGTTAATGTTGCAATCGTCCTATTCAAAAAGTGAGTTACCTATTCATTCATAAGTACTCTCTGTTAGCACTGAAAGTCACCCTCGGATTGCGAGAGGATAAGCCTAGTACCCATCAAAGTTTTTGGTGGATGTTGATTTTATATGATTGGAGGTCAATGGACAAAACTCAATATATGAATGATGTTCAACACAAAACTGGACAAGAAATGCACAGGGAAGTGAGGGACATAACTAACTTCAGTCAATGAATTGAGTTTAAGTGTGAGCAGAGGGAAGACTTAGTAAGAAAGGTGGACAAGACTGCTATTGACATCAGGCCTTCAAGCAACTTGGAGAAGAAAAACTCATACTCGAGATCACTCTTAAGCTCAAGCTTCAGACACTGAAATATGTCCAAGCAATACAGTCACAACACACAATAATCAAACCTACATCACCATGCAACTACAACAACTCGACTGGATCCTCCGTGCCCAAGCCATTCAGTGTAAGAGGGGAAAAGATCACAAAGAAGCTGACTAAAACTGGTCACGATACCGCTGCAATGTTGATATGAAAATTTTTCTTCATTTTTTTCACTCTAAAAGAAGCTGACAAAACTAAGATGCTTTCAGGTCTCCGGAATCCGGGAAAATCAAATCTCAAACCTCCTCTGCCTTCAGCTACTTTTACCCAGAGCCCTGGATCTAATGATGTGTGGCCCTTCTGAGATCGACGAC
>SNQJ01S0028552.1:2299-13110 GCA_010110895.2 Picea sitchensis | reverse complement strand
TCGGACTCCAGGAATATCAAATCTCAAACCTGGGTCTTTCCCTCAAAGTTCGCAGATTTATGTCGTGTGTCCCCGCTGATGATGGTCTAGATGACGTGGTGGAATGATGTCATACGATGTCACGTCTGTTGATGTGTCGTAAAAACAAGGGTGACATGTGTTACATCCAAATGATCTGGATAGTGTGCCATGTGTCATGCCTGATGAGTGCGCCACGTGCTTCGACACTTCGGGACTTTGGGCCTTCGAGACTTCAGGATTTGACCCTTCGAGATTTCTAAGCACTTATCGTTTCAAATCTCTCGAAGCTCATTTCCCCGAAGGCTTGGATCGATTGCCACCTATCCCCTTTGAGATCAACGACTCATATTCACTTCGGGGCCTTTTTCTCTGGTGCTATACTTCGCGCAAGTTTAAGATTTTGAACGTCCGCGAGCCGCTAATCTAAACTCCACATGTAATTCCCATCGTTGAAAGTTGAACCTACATTTTTGCTTGATTCGAGTCGAGAACAAATCGCTCTGAGTGTTGTGCCTTGAGTCCGCGGCTATGACCTGTGTAAACAAAGACTTGGACGAATGGATGGGGGCTCGAGAAAGGATGAGTGATTAAAACAAAAGTAGATGGGTGTTCATCTTTAGAGAAAAACATAAAGGCTTCGGGTCAAGACCTTTTCAGGTAAGACATCAAGGGAAACTAGGTCCTTTAAATAAAAAGGGGCAAACAAAAACGACTTTACCGGTCGAAGGGAAAATTTAAAGACACAGCCCGCAAAAAAGAGAAAGACAGGGAAAGGATATAGACCTAGGTATTCACAGCAGACCCATACAACTCTTGAAAACCCTATGTGATAACATTTGGCTCCACAGGGGATGGCATGCTCCCTGTGAGCTGCCAAGAATGTGTAGTTCCAATGCCTTAGTTGTTGGGCTATGGAGTCTAGCTCAAAACTTTCACCGAAGAAAACAGGAAAATATGGACACTATTCTACTAAAAAATTAAAACAAACACATGGGCTCCAGAAGGAGCTTATTTATATACAATCCTAGGCCAACTGACTTTTTACAAGGCACTAGGTGAAAGCAAACTTCCACCATAGCCACCTAGACTGCCTGGTAATATAATTCTTCTCTTTACTGCAAATGATCCACAAAAAACTAGAGAGGTAGGACAACAGAATGAGAACATGGCTTGGAACACTGACCATACCCCCAAATGATGACAAGGTGAATAATTCTGCAGGCTCCAATGCTTTTGGAAAACACAACTCCATATATAGCCCCACAGGGTCACAAAATTTATAATCAGGGGAGCTCAACTGGCAATTAATTAATTCATGTCCTTCATTGTGGCTCACCCGTCGTTTGATGTTCTTAGAGTGTACAGGTGGGTGGAGAACTAATGTCGGTTGGCTAATACCAGGTGATATTTGCTCGTTTACAGGTTTTAGACAGGAGAAAAACTGCCCACTTAACTCCTCCTTTACATGTTTCTCTATGCCTTGTGCGGGTCCAGGATGGTTGATTTCCAGCCAATGCTTTTCCTTAATGAATAAAGGAAAAGGCTCTATAGTTTGGTCTTGGAAATCTTTCATGAAACCATACTCACCTGTGAGTATTGGTGAAATAATGCCATTTGAAATTTTAGAACATCTGAAACATACAACTCCATGTATATGGCCACATGATCATGAATAACGTGACATAAATCTGGCTGCTTTAGAGGACCAGGCTGCTCCTCTATAAATGCCTCTCTGCTGGCAAATAAATGTCCTCCTTGTTCTTTCGAAACCAACTCTTGATCACCAACAATTGAAGTCTCTCCTTCATAAGAATGGTCACAAGATAATGGCACAACATGATTTAAAGCATCACAACTATGATCAACCAAGAACATATAGTTATCTATGCAATCAACCACTACTTCATGCTCAAAATGTTCTGAAAACTGATCATAAGATTGATATGCATTCCTGCCCATAGAAAAATCTACAACTATTGAAGGATCTTATTCCAAATGTGAATCACACCCACTTCCTCATTGTTGTTCCAGATCTGAATTATACTCACCGTCTTCTTGCTCAGAATCTGAAACATATTGACGGTCTCCTGGCTTATGTACATGCAATTTTTCATGATATGCTTGCGTACAAACCCCCTTGCTAGCCTTGATGCTCTCTTCGACCTCTTCAACATCTTCAAATAGGTGTCTTAAGGATGAAGATTTCCTTTCTCTCAGGAGAAGGACAAGCTCTAGATGCTGAGCCATGACATAGTACACCATGGCAACAATCTTTGTGGATCTGATCTCCACATGCATACTATGATAAACGTTGTAAAGCCTCATGTTGAAGACAACCAAGGTTTCATCTTCCCCTCTCCTCAAGGCATTAAAATCAAACCAATACTGGTCAAGGAACTTGTTCTCACCCCAACACTTTAAAAATGCATGGCATAGCTCGGTTCAGGAGCCAATAGAACCGACTTCCAGACATCTAAACCACACAGTAACATCTCCAGACAAAGAGTGTGAGAACAACCTCATGATAACATTGTCATGAACAATCTCAAATTGGTCAACAAAGTTCTCAAAGGCCCCCAAGTGCCTCTCGACTGTAACATGGTCTTCTCCATAAAACCGAGGAAGATACTCAAAGGAATAAAGAGGATAAGGATGAAGGTCAAGTGGCAGCCTTAAAGGTTTAAACATCTTGTCTCTAATCTTAGCTAGAAAACAGGTGGGTTGAATATGACGTTTAACAAGAAGATGGACATGCTTGGAAGTAATAACAGAAGGCAATGATCTCTGAGAAGGCTTTGAATCATTTTCAACCCCCTCAAGTCTACAAGGGTGATCAACTTCGAGAGGAAAACCAATATAAATCTCACTTTTATGAACAGACTGAGGTGAGGGCACAAGATTAACATCTACAACACAAGAAGAGGGCATGTCTTTTTCTTCCAAGGAAGGCTTATTGTCATTTGAATAGACAAAGCAAAGGATAATCCTCTTTATATGTAATGGTAAAGAGAGAAATGAGTTGATAAAGAAAAACATTATTTCATGAAGGAAGCTCATAAACTGATACCTGGTCTTCCCCTTCGGTATAGTCATCTTTCTGTCAATGGAATCCTCCCTAGTGGAGTCTTTGATTATGGAGTCCCCAGGTGAATGCTATGCAATCTTAATGTGTCTGGTCTTTGTTCACCATCAAAAGGCCAGATCTGATCGCTGTCGTTCTCCCAAGGAGCTTTTCAATCTAGGGTAGCAGCTAAAGCCTTCTCGAGAAAGATTTCCTTTCTTGATAATCTTATCTGGGTCATCTTCAAGCGTAGCCAGAGGCAATTGTGGAGTAGACCTCGCGTGTCTGCCTTTCTAAGCCACGACTGAAACAGTGGAGTCACCAAGTGCAAGCTACAATCTTCAAGTCATTGATATTTGATGCACCTTCAGAATCAAAATTTCTTTGTCATTCTTACCTAGGGAAATGTCTTCAATTCGTTCCTTGGCAATGGCGCCATGAATGTTAGCACTGAAAGTCACCCTCAGATTGTGGGAGGATAAGCCCAGTACCCATCAGATTTTTTGGTGGATGTTGGCTTTATATGATTGGAGGTCAATGAACAAAACTCAATATATGAATGATGTTCAACACATAATTGGACAAGAAATGAACAGGGAAGTGAGGGCCATAAGTAACTTCAGTCGGTGAATTGAGTTTAAGTGTGAGCAGAGGGAAGACTTAGTAAGAAAGGTGGACAAGACTGCTATTGACATCAGGCCTTCAAGTAGCTTGGAGAAGAAAAACTCAGACTCAAGATCACTCTTAAGCTCAAGCTTCAGACACTAAAATATGTCCAAACAACACAGTCACAACAACACAATGATCAAACCTGCATCACCATGCAGCTACAAAAACTCAACTGGATCCTCCATGCCCGAGCCATTCGGTGTAAGAGGGGAAAAGATCACAAAGAAGCTGACTAAAATTGGTCACTATACCGCTATAATCAAACCTACATTACAATAGCATAACAACCCTCGACTGGATCCTCCATGCCCGAGTGTTTTAGCACAGTTTTTACAAAGAGATGAAAAGAGGTTGACTTCTATTAATCTGAAAGTCTCAAATTTGATACATAACCAGAGAACAGTTCTGGCATCAAAACATTACAAAATAAAGAGCTCTGCTCAACCAGTTGATGACCCTAAAAAAATATTAAAACTATCTATTTATACTCAGAACNATCAAAGCTTTGCGTTGACGAGTTCTTCTATCAGATTGAACGTGCACCCCTCTGTCAGACGTGAGCTCAGATTGGCATGGGTTTTGTAAGAAAATCTGTCTATAGGGGTACCATGGGCTGAGGGTTCAGTCCCCACGATCAGGCCTTCCATTTATGGAGTGAGTTGAGGTTTCAACCACCAGCTCAATTTTCATTAACTGCCTTTCCTCGGAGATTGAACGAGAGTTAATGCTCAGGGAGCGACCACGTGCTGCTCTCGGATAGGATGGCATATAAACATGTGATTGTGGGGCTGCTCAGGGTTCATACTTCTTTTGGGCTCGCAATCCATCAAGTTTCTCCACGTAGTGCATTCGTTATACCATAGTTTCCATTGTGGGACCGCCCAAGAAAATTATCTCCCAAGCATGTTGTGTCCCCGCAATGAATTGTGGCTGCAGATTTGGTCCCGATGTGAGATCTGGTCGCACCTGCTAGATTTAGTGCCACTGCCAAGTTTAAACGCCCACCAACTTTAGGATCTGCCAAACTGTGCCTNGAACAATATTACATCAATGGATCAGATCTACCTCCTTCAAATCAATGGTCGATATTTTCTTTGGGTCTCCGGAATCCGGGAAAATCAAATCTCAAACCTCCTCTGCCTTTGACTGATTTTACCCAGATCCTTGGATCTGATGATGGGTGGCCCTCCTGAGATCGACAACTGAGATGCTTTAGCATCTCCAGACTTCGAGAAAATCAAATCTCAAACCTCCTCTGCCTTCGTCTGCTTTTACTTAGAGCCCTGGATCTGATGACGTGTGGCCCTTCTGAGATCGACGACTGAGATGCTTTTGGGTCTCCGGACTCCGGGAAAATCAAATCTCAAACCTGGGTCTTTCCCTTGAAGTTCGCGGATTTATGTCACATGTCCCCTCTGATGATGGTCTAGATGACGTGGTGGACTGACGTCATACAATGTCACGTCTGTTGATGTGTCATGAAAAGAAGGGTGACATGTGTTATGACCAAATGACCTAGATAGTGTGCCACATGTCATGCCTGATGAGTGTGCCACGTGCTTCGACACTTTGGGACTTCGGGCTTCGTCCCTTCGGGATTTCTAAGCACTTCTCATTTCAAATCTCCTGAAGCTCATTTCCCTGAAGGCTTGGATTGACTGCCACTTGTCCCCTTTGAGATCAACGACTCATATTCACTTCGGGGCATTTTGGTCTAGTGCTATACTTTGCGCAAGTTTAAGATTTTGAACGCCTATGAGCCACTAATATGAACTCCACATGTAATTCCCACCATTGAAAGTTGAACCTGCCTTTTTGCTTGATTCGAGTCCAAAACAAACTGCTCTGAGTGTTGCGCCTTGAGTCCAAGGATGCGGCCTGTGTAAACAAAGACTTGGACGACTGGATGGGGGCTCGAGAAAGGATGAGTGATTAAAACAAAAGGAGATGGGTGTTCATCTTTAGAGAAAAACATAAAGGCTTCAGGTCGAGACCTTTTCAGGTAAGACATCAAGGGAAATCAGGTCCTTTAAAAAAAAAGGGGCAAACAAAAACGACTTTACCAGTCGAAGAGAAAATTTAAATACACGACCCGTGAAAGAGAGAGAGACATGGCAAGGATACAGACCTAGGTATTCACAACAAACCCATATGACTCTTGACAACCCTATGTGATAACACTCTTGGACATCCAAACTATGTGACTACTTCTTCGAAAAAAATCGTGCAACTATCTTCGCACTGTAGTCTTTGACTAATTCTGCCTCGGCTCGTCTGGTTAAGTAGTTCGTCACAGTAATAATGTACCTAGCTCCCAACCTCTTAGCTAGTGGATTAATTGGCCCAACAAATTCCATTGCCCATTTGTCAAATTCTTGTAACGTCACTTGTGGAACTAAGGGAATTTCATCTCTCCTAGAAGGCTTTGCAAGTCTCTGACAAACGTCGCAACTCTGACAGAATTCTTTACCATTTATATGAAGGGTAGGCCACCATAATCTTGTGTGCATAATCTTCTGAGTTGTTTCCTTTCCTGCATAGTGACCTCCTGCAACCCCTTCATGTGCCTCCGACAATACCATATTTCTTTCATGCTCTAATACACAACGTCGTAGAATATCATCTGCACCTAACTTGTATAGATTTCCTGCTATCATTTGGTAGTCTGTTTCCTTCACTACTAGTTGTTTTTTTGCGCTACTGTGAAGTCTGATGGGGCTACTCATGTACTCAAAAACTAAACTATGTTTGTAAAATAGTCATCCACTATACGAATTGCAAATAAGTGTGCATCTGGTAAAATGTCATCCAAGTTCCCTGCATCTTCGCCTGACAGTATGCGGGATAAGTGATCCGGTCTTGAATTAAATTTTCTTGGTTTCATGATCACCTCGAAGTCATATTCCTGGAACAGTAGTAACCATCTGCATATTCTCTTCCCCAACATTGGCTTGTTCACTAGGTATCTCATCGCAGAGTGGTTTATATACATCTTGAAGTGAGATCCAAGTAGGTAATGTCTGAACTTCTGCAAGGAATATACCATCGCCAAACCTTCTCATTTTGTCATAGTATAGTTATGCTTTGTAGATGATAACTTTATGTTGGCGAATGTAATCAGATGGTATATCTCACCTTCACCTGGTTGTGCCAAAACGGATCCTAATGCTATTGATGATGCATCCACATGTACATGGAATTCTTTGCTCAAGTTAGGAAAAATTAGAATAGTCACGGTGACCATCTCTTGTTTCAATGTATCCAAACTCTTATGACATTCATCATTTAGCTGATACTTCACTTCCTTCTTCAATAACTTCTCCATAGGGGTTGTGATCTACGCATATCCTTTGATGAACTTTCTATAATATCTTGTATGACCCAATGTGGATTTCAAGTATCGCACTGAAGTTGGTGGTGGTAGATCAATAATCACAACTATCTTTACAGGGTCCATTAACAATCCATGTTAACACACCGCATAGCCCAACAAAATTCCAAAAGGCGCATAAAAAATGCATTTCTTCAGATTCAATGAGATCTGGTATTGCCTACACTTATCCAACATTAAGCACAAAAGTTTAACATGATCTTTCAATAGACTAAATATTGTCCAGTCATCTAAGTACACTTCTAAGAACTTATGAATGAACTCTTTGAAAGCTGCAACAACTACTCTGGAAAATATCGCTAGTGCATTCTTCAACCCAGACAACATTATTGTGTACTGGTAACAAACCGATTCTATTTCAAAGGTCATCTTATATCAGTCTTCTTGCACAATCCTGATCTGGTGGTATCCTCCGAATCCATCCATAAAAGAGTAATCCTCTTGACCCCCTAGATTCTCTAATACTTCGCATGTAAAAGGCGTAGGAAAAGGGTCATGTAAACATGCATCATTCAACTTTCTCATATCTATGCATATCGTAATTCCTCATGTTTTCTTGTCTTGAACTACCATTGGGATGATCCACTTTGATTCTTCAACAGGTTCTATGATTCCATCCTCTGACCTTCTGTCTAACTCTAATTTTACCTTCTTCTTATACTTTGGGTCCATTCTACAGGGTCTTTGCTTCATAGGTTTGGCATATGGTTTCAGCGGAATTTTCATTTCTCCTAATTCTCCATTGATTCCTTTCATCTCTGAGAATGTCGTTGGAAACAGATCCTGGTACTCATGCAGTAAGTCAACAGTCTTCTCAATTGTTTCCTCGCTCCAGTAGTCTCCTATGTTCGCGAACTTGGGCTTATCCTCTGCTTCAATATTTACTTTATATGTCCTTAAGGGCTTGGTGTATTCTGCAGATTCAATTTATGGTCTTTCTATTGTGTGCTCCCCTTCAGTCTCTGATATCTGTAAATTTCTTGGATCGTCCTCATCTTGGACTTCTTCGACAACATTATAGTAGTGCAAGACCTCTTCAATTGTCGTAGTGACTCTAGGCGCATTGTACATCGGACCTTATGTCGCAAAAAACTTATTCTTGATTACCTGCAAGGCTGAGTCAATCAAAGGATTATTATTTTCAAAACTGAAAGTTTTTTTTTGACAACAACGGTTAGAGTTTTGTATAAAAAAAAAAACAGTGGGGAATCCACTGGGTTCGTTACATCTGAAATTTTTCCTGGTAATTCAGAGGGATAAACCTAATTGAGCTAAAACAAAAAGAAACTTGGGAAACCATACTATTTCAGCGACCCAGTGCGACTTCGGGTCATTACATCCTTTCTAACTTGAAAGTTTTTTTTCCTTTTTGACACGGTCTGCCATTCTTTGCTTTGATCTTGAGATTGGTTTTCTGTCGGACATAGAGGGCCTTCTTCATCAGCTAAGTCAGTCCAGCTTGAGGTCTGGTGTTCAAGCTGAGATATGCCTAGCAATATGGTTGGATCGGTTTCTGCCTGAGCTGTCCCCTTGGGATTTTTTGGGGAAGGAGGCACTTGCTCCTGAACATAAGTGACTTGTTTCATTTTCTATGGTACAACCTCTGTATCTTCCTCGTCTAGGGTATCATTAGCCAGTTCTATGCTTTGGTGCTCCATAAGAGCTCCTGCCCACCATGTGGGCTTGCATTGACTCTTAGGGTTTCTATTTTTCTCGGGGAGTTTCTGACAGTTGTTGGCTAAGTGCCCTGTTTCAAAACAATTTTTGCACCTAAAATGAATATTCTCATAGTCGAGCTTCTGCGTCCAAGAATAGTTCTTCCCTTGAAGAGTGATTTGCGCTGGGAATCCTTTATTGAAATCCATCTCTACACAAATCCATGCATAGGTAGTGAAGCCCAATTTAGTTTCTGGACTGCTACTATGAAACTTGCCAAGAGCATTCCCAATATGGCTGAGAGAAGAATCACCACAAAAATGAATAGGCAGGCCAGGGAACCTTACCCACACGAGGGCCGAAGGGATGGAAGCTGAGGAGGGGTCTAAAGAAGGGGTCCAAAGCTGCACAGACAGACTTGACCTGCCCTAGAACTAGGGCCCGTAGCTGTAGATTAAATCCCTATCCTTAGAAGACGCAAAAATCACTACGAAGAAACCTTTTACACAAGGGCGAACATGAGCTTCCTCCTCGAGGAGGAGAGTCCATTTTGAAGCAATCCAAGAGTGTAGATCTGCCAAGTGAGGCCATAGGCCGTTAAACCTGCAAAATAGAGCATTAGATCTAAATAAACCTTCACGAACCACTGCTTCCTGAGGCACATGGATCACGGGATCTGGAGCTTCACAGATCACTTGAGAAAAGTTAGAAACGCGACCTTGATATACCACATCTTTGAAGGAGGCCGGAATGGGTAGCAGTGAAACATCAGAGGAAGAGCCTGTCACTGCTATTGGAAACAAAGGAACGAAGGAGGGAGGAGCTCCAGACGAAAAGCCAGAGGAGTTTCCCGAGCATCGCATAGAGCTGGACCTGGGAGGAGAGGTCGGGGGCCAAGAAAGGTCAGGCTCTTGCGAAGGAGAGGAGAGAGCTACGGAGGAGTCGCCCAAGCATCGCATAGAGGTGGACATGGGAGGAGAGGTCGAGGGTCGAGAAAGGCCAGGCTCTTGCGAAGGACAAGAGAGAGCTATGGAGGAGGCCGCCACCATCTACTTGAGCTCTAATAATCCATTCATAAGAAAACCTATTATCACAAGATCCGTGAGCCAATTTCAAAACTGAATGTTACCTTGAAGTTCCTGGTTAATTCTTCCCAATCTCCTAGTCCTCTGCGCACTTCTAGTTCGATGTACCAATTCTTGGGAATTGCGTCCAGAGTATGCACAAATAAGTGAGTCCATTCTTGTTTTGGTACCGATCTCCATTGTGCAGTACACTTCGTAACATGATCTGTTGGACAACTTAATCCACTACACTTTGGCATGATACTTTCATTCTCTATCCCAAACCTGACTTGTAATAACCTCTTGCATTGCGGCCAATCTCTTATGCCCTCTTTGTGCATAGCCCACCATCTTGCCAAAGTCGCTTTCAGTGCGACATAGAAGGCCAAGATTCTTTACTGATCCAGAATCTGCATTTCAAACTCATTGATAAACGATTCTATAGGTGTTAGTCTAGTATACCTTGGAGGTTTGACTATTTCGGTTCCAATCCATCTTAATGCATGGGTAATTCGAGCACACTTTCTGGTCGACACTTCATGCAGTCTTTGTTGCTAATTCTCCAGAGTCTCTTCTGAGTCTAACACACATGAGTTGATACTCCTCCAACTAAGTGTGCCTTCAGTTATAGGATTCACGTATCATCCATCTGTACAATCATATTATACAGATTATCAAGTTCTTTTCTCTTTACAGGTTCTACATACCTTCTTCCTTCAGTGGGGTCCAACGGTGTAGTAACCTTCAAGTCTTCTACTTCAAATATCATCTTCCTCTTCTTTAGGTCAATGATTGTCTGATTATAAAATTACCAATCAAGTCCCAATATTGTTAGATAGGGTGTACTTCCATCTACTATGTCGATCACTTCAAAGTCTGCTACACTGCACACTCTATCAATATTGACATTTACACCTGTTAAACTTCCGATTGGAACAATATTATGTCG
>SNQJ01S0028551.1:70503-103409 GCA_010110895.2 Picea sitchensis | reverse complement strand
ATGATGAATAAAATTGTGGGTGCTACCACTGTCAACAAGGATGATGACCTTCATGTGCTTAATGTAGCCAATGATCTTGAGCATTTGTGGGGCCGAGAAGCCAGTGAGGGCATGCAAGGAAATAAGTGGGTCAACTTCAGGTGGGTCAGCAGGCTCCTGGGTGGCATCGGGAAGGGAGGGTTCTTCAACAAGGGGAACTGTCACATTCTCTTCAGGAACATCTTTGGAAATGACCATAAATAGTTTTTGTTCCTTACACTTGTGCCCTGGAAAATAATTTTCAACCCAATTATAGCAAAGACCCTTCAGTTGACATTCATCCATTTCAGCCCTAGTTAGTTTATGGACCTTGAGGGGAGTGACAGGGGGGTTAGGATTAGTGGGTCGAGGGCGAGGAACAAAAGGGGTTTTTTTGTTCTAGGGAAAACCAAGTTGTTGGGCCTCTTTAGCATGTTGAGTAGCTTCCAACCAAATTGGAGGGTGGGCCATGAGAACCTGGGATCAGATTTCATCATTGAGACCACTGATAAAGAATTCACAGAAGAACGCATCTGACATGCCCTCTGTTCAAAAGGCCAAATTCTCAAAAGCAGTGATGAAGTCTTCCACTGTGCCTGACTGTTTCAACATGGTCAAACGATCAAGATAGTGGGTATTAGTATCAAAGCGGCCATAGAGCTTAGCAACAAACTGGGTCCATGCAATATACCCCTGACGTGATTTTTTTCTCCATTTCCACCATTGCTAGCGTTTAAGATCTAGATAGAGGATAGCATAGCGAAGTTTGGCCAACTCGTCAGTAATACCATGCAGAGAGAAATAATGCTCCATTTCAGTGACCCAACCCGTAGGATCGGAGCCATCAAATTTATTGACCTCTACGCGGGGAAGACGAGGTTCACAATGGAAGGAGTTGGATTGAAAATGTGGAGACTAAGAGGAATCAACAACATCGGGTTGGTCTGATGAGGAAGGACCCGTAGGGCGGGTCAACAATTGATTGACAACAAATTGGAGGGAGTTAAATTAGGTTGTGAGGTTGGCTTCCATGTTGTTATATTTGTGCTCTAATTTGTCAATGCGGGAATGGGTAGAATCCATCTGAGATGTGATATGTTCAATGGAGACATGGGCTTGATTGATGGAAGCTTGGATTTCTTGGTTGCAAGTGGTGTCCATTTGGAGAGGGGAAGTGCAGGTGAGGAAAGAAATGGGTGGGTGGGACCACAAAAAAAATGACTTAGAAGTGATAGGTACCACGACGATCAGTGCGTGAAGGGAAAGATAACATAATAGGCGAAAAAATAGGGAAACTGGGAAGGGGTCAGGTCCACTGAAACAAAAAGGATTAAAAATGAAGGGTATGATTGCAATCATGGAGAAAATGGGAATCCAATGGAATAGGTCCCAAATAAGTGTGCCGGTGGGACCATTATACTCCTGCGGAGTTATACTCTGGCCTAAAGAATATTGCAGTGACGAAATTCCCAAATGCTTAACATGAAGAAGTATGTAGTAATTTCGCAACCAGAATGCAGAAGACATCGTAGCACGGCAATAAATCGTGTTGGTTCTATTTATGTTTCCTTCCCAACAGTTAGGGTATTCAAGGGTTCTACAAACAAGGGTTTACCCTGTGATATATCTCTCTGATATACATGTTGGGTCCAACAGTAGTACTTGACCCAATATCTCAGGGCACCAACTAAGGAGGCTAGATTGTACCCTTAGCTGTACTACCTAAGTACTCAGGTACTAGAGAGTATATTCTCGAGTGTTGTTCTCGGTGGCACTATAGCAGTCAGGTGGCCGATCAGTTTATCTATGGAGGGCTTCAGGAGATCTAGGTTGATCTGTATACAGGTGTTGTCTGATGCGTTACCACTCGAAGGGGTACCAACAGGGGTTACAAGGGTGGCAAAAAATTGTGCACTTAAGTACCACTTGTATTTCCTGCGTGTATGAATCCTTGACCGCGGATTTATGCGTGTAACAACAGATCTTTGTAGCTTAAAGACGTCGGAATACGTCTCTACCCTGGAAAAAATTAACCCACAATTTTCTACCAAGGAAGGTGCTCTGATACCACTTGTAGTATTCCAGATATAAATCAGTATCCAAAACATAAATAATTAGCTAGAAATGGCAGAGAAACAATGATATAACCAGAACGATACCACAATAATACCAAAATAATACCAGAATAACACCAGAAAGAGTTCTTTGATTACTGAGAGAAATGTTCACTTGCCTCTTCGTGGGGGCAACCTCCACCAAAGCAGAACTCTATTACAATAATATCCAAGACAAAACTTATCATACCCTATATTCCTATTTATACTAAATCTATCTATCCAGAAGAACAATCTAGAGGAAGATCCTTCTAGAAGTGGAAGCTTCTATTAGGTCTTCTTACATTTGACGTATTCCTCCTTATTGCTAGGCCTTATTAATATTGACCTTTATTACATGGAAATATATTATTCTACCCACTTGAGAGGTTAGGTAGGTTACATCCCTAACAACCACAGTGCCTCCTGGTAGCATCCTATGACAATGAATATTGCCTACCACTGTAGATATGGTAAATCTTGTAACCCTGGATGTCACTTTGTGTCTCGGTTGTAACACTGTATCATTCAATCCATGAGTGTCAACTAGCTCTAGACATTGAATGGATGTTTCCCCATATTCATTGTCTCCATTATCTGTGAGTGGATACTCAAATGTCTCTTCATGAGTCATCAATGAGCTCTCTAAAGGTAGTGGCTCCTGCGACTCCTGTGCATCAATAACCTCGACGTCAGTTCCCTCGACAACCACCTGTGAGTCTAGACACTCCTCATGCTCACCCATCATCTAAGGCTCCTCCAACTCATGAATCTCTTCCATCAAACTGTCCATGTCACTTATATCCTCCTGAGATAAGGCCGATATGTATGATTGGTCATCCTCTGGAGTGGGTGGAAGGGATACCTGACTCAACTCCTCCCAAAGTTGCTCCACCCATGACTCTGATTCTTGAAGGGCCCTCTGTGCGCTCTTCAAGAAATCATGTGTGCTCATAAACTCATAGGAAAATCTATCAACCTCATTGTCTTTCTCATTTAACGCACCATGGTACATCTCAACAATCGCTAGAAGATAATATCTATCCATAAGGAGATGTTGGTAGTTGGAAAACTCTCCTCCCAAACCATCCCGTGTCACTGTGGCTCTCCAACAATACTCTACCACCAATGCATGTGTATCATCAATGTGCCTCATGGCAGCCATGATCATATCCTCTCTGGCCTTCAACTACCCAGCCAAATAATGTGATTCATATGAGCCAACATATTTATCTGGATGCCATATCAACTAACTAATATTGCTCCTGGGGACACATGTGGAACCCTCGTCCACATAATCACCAACATCCGTTGCATTAGTCTGATCATCACCCATATTCATTCCCTGCTCCAAAGGTGATTCGTCTTGTGTCAATGCTCCATTGTTCCTAGGTGTATCCACACCCGAATCATCATGTGGTGAAGATGTTATCTCCTCCTCTTGATCTAACCTGCTAGAAAATTGTCCATCATATGTGTTGGTGTCTTTACCCTCATTAGAAAATTCTAGTGGTGTATTAAGGCGTGTTGTATGGTCATCTTTATTGCACATATATTCAACGTGACTGGATGCATGCACCTCCAAAGCGTCCACCTCATCATCAACCTTCCTAACCTTGGATGTTTTGTCCTTCTTCCATACTGATAATTGTAGTCCCTTCCACATAGGGTGCTCCAACAACTTCGTCATGTTTTTCTGATATTCAAGCATAAGTGGAAATATTTTTAGTCCAAGTTCTCCACTGGTCATCATCTTGACTCCCTACTCACTGCTGAATTAGAGTACTATGAATGCTGGTCACTTAATTGTGGCAATCTGAAATATTTATGTACACTGAATTCCCCACACTTTTTGTTGTATCTCCCATTGCTCCTTTACAATCCCTTTTAAAATGTGCTTGTTGTTTCCCTTCAAAACCTCACAGATGTCGAGGACCATTCTCTAATACCGTTGTAATATTCCCAATTAAATTGATGAAGAAGTCTGCATATCTTCTTTCGGGAATTTTGTCAAACAGTTAGATGACTGACTTAGTTTCTTTGCCTAATGGTCTCGTTCGATTGTTCCAACTTCATGGAAGGTTTTTGTAGTGTTTAGGGAGTCATTTGAAGAGGTTTCTACCTCCTTATAACTTCATCAAGGTCTGATGTTATATCTACATGAGTTCTAGTATGTTTATATTAACATTTCTCATTGAATCATTGTGTCAAACAGATTGGGCACATTGGTCGTAGTGTGCATTTGTATGTATTTCAGAATGGTTTATTTGTTTATAATAGCAACATACATCATGGAAATTTGGAGGATAACATAGAAATGAACACCAAATAAATTCTCAAGAAATTACAACAGATATACCTCTGAAATGCCTTGGCTTATTTAAATATTATAGGATGAACGACAAGGTAAAAACCAACACTGTATACCATAAACCAGCATTGTGTACCATATGTTTTCTGCTGATTTTATGGCTATTATCGCTCTGGTAGACACACATATGCACCAGTAATCACCCCTAAGAGTGCCCACGAACTGGAATCCCAAAGTGAAGAAGATCTCACCCAATTAGAGACTTCCAATGACCAAGAAATCTCCCCTTAACTATGCTTACGCTCTGCTATATATAATGTTTCAGATCTGAATAAAATATCAACTAATTCACTTCCTATATCGATATCAGCTCTGTAATGTTGTTGACTACAGCCAATGGATCAATGAAGATGCCTCCAAAATATTCTAAGCTCTTGTTATGACAACTCCACGATTTTACCAATAGAGGAAGCTAATAAACTTAACCACTGGTGGACTCTTCCTTCATAAGTCGCACCCCCAAATGGAAGATAAAATAAAATCGTTGTAATAAACCCTTTTTTCTACTGAAAATAATGGTTGGAGGTGACAAATAGGGTCGCCCTGCATAAGATAACGCTCTCCCCTTGCAATAGATACGATTCACCAAGATTTGGATGAGGTTTCCACTCATAAATTTGCCCAACTATTTGGGAATTCTCCCTTCTTCAGTGCCATCCGACTTAGCAATATTTCCCCTTAATTTGATGGTATTCCTCACCATGAAATTTTCCCCAATGACATTATTTGAACTCCATGCAATGGCAGCTCCAAGATCCCTGTAAGAAACCCTCTGAAGATGAATGTTGAACCTGTAACATTATTGGCTAGAGTGAGATCTCCCCACTGAAACCAATCCTGTAAAATTATTGGCTAGACTGAGATCTCCCCATTGAAACCAATCCTCTAAGTGGGTTTA
Organism: Picea sitchensis; assembly: GCA_010110895.2. Taxonomy (NCBI): domain Eukaryota; kingdom Viridiplantae; phylum Streptophyta; class Pinopsida; order Pinales; family Pinaceae; genus Picea; species Picea sitchensis. Next base: position 98,029 of record SNQJ01S0028551.1, on the reverse strand, counting down.
TCTCCAACCCTAAGTCTCCAAGATCCTTGAGCTCTCCAAACTCAACTCAAAAACATAACAAGCTTAATGAGAGAGAGCCCCCTCATCTCATTTTATAGGCCTTTCATGAGAATCACTTAAAATTATTAAAGTGACTTCTAAGGTTATTTCCCAATTAATTAAAAAGTCAATTAATAACCTTTTATTTTAATTACCTAATGCCACTTTAGACTTTAGCTTTAATAACTTGGTGACATCAAATAATCTCCATAATCTCCCCCTCTCCACTGATTATAACCTATGGGGAGAGTTTATAGGCTATTCCATCATCCTCTTTGGATTCATTTGGAAATGGACATTACATTCATCAAAATATATACCTTTCTTTTGTACAAACCCCTTTACAACAAGTCTAGCCTTGTACTTCTTTTTGCTTCCATCTTCTTCCTTCAAATTGTAAACCCATTTATTTTGCAATGCTCTTTTTCTTGCAGACAACTAAACCAAGGCCTAAGTCTAGTTATTTACCAGGGAATACATTTTCTCTTTCATGCCTTGCTCCCACTTCTTTTTAGTGTCTACATTCATTACCTCCATAACATTTTGGTTCACCAGAATCAGTCAATAATAAATAATACAATGAAGGAGAGTATTGTTCAGGGGGTCTACTTAACCTGGTAGATCTTCTAACAACACTTGCAGAAGTTTGAGGTACTTGTTGCTCATGTTGTTGTACATTTAGATTTTCTAGTACCTTTGGAATTTCTTTTTCAGGTATCTCATCAAGCACTGTGTATTCTTGTTTTTCTTTTTCTTGTTTCTTTCCTTGCAACTGATATTTGTACATGACCTTCTCCTTGAATATGAAATCTCTACTTCTAATGATTTTGTGATTTTCATAATCCCATAAGTGATAACCAAAATCATTAACATCATATCCAATAAATGTACACTTCTTGGATTTTACCTCAATCTTTGTTCTATTTTCTTTATCAATATGGAAAAATGTTTCACAACTGAAAGTCTTCAAAAAAAAAATAGTTTACATCTTTACCTATCAATGCCTCCTGTGGAATTCCACCATCCAAAGAGCTTGAAGGTCCTATGTTTATTAAGTAGACAACAATATCTACAACATCTACCCAGAGTTGTAAAGGAAAACCAGCATGCAATCTCATACTCCTTCCATGCTTCATGATTGTCTTGTTCATCCTTTCTGACACACCATTTTCTTGTGGTGTTCCTGGAACTGTATTCTCTATACGAATCCCATGTTATGAACATTAATCATCAAAATCCTTGTTGTAATATTCACCTCTATTGTCTGATCTGAGACACTTCAATCTTTTTCCTTTCTCATTCTCAACCAAAGCTTTCCATTTCTTAAAAGTATCAAAAACATCATATTTTTGTCGAATGCAAGAAACCCAAGTTTTTCTAGTTGCATCATCAATAAAAGTAACATAATAATGAGATCCACCAAGAGATGATACATGAGTTGTTCCCCATACATCTGTATGCACAAGCTCTAACATTTCACTCTTCTTTTCTTTTCTGATAATTTTGGCTCTCTTATGTTTCCCATAAACACAATGCTCATAGAAATCCAAATCAATTTGTTTAGGATCTGGAAACAAATTTATTTTGTGAAGTATCTGTATCCCCTTCTCACTCATGTGTTCAAGCCTATGATGCCACGGTGTTGTATCCACTCCTATTGAAGCTAAAGAGATAGAAGAATCAATATTACTGGTACATAAATATAATGTACCTACTTTCTCTCCTTTTTCTATCACTAGTGATCCTTTCATGACCTTCCACGCCTTATCTGTAAATATAGATATACAACCTTCACTTGCCAATTTCCCTGTTGAAATTAGATTTTCCTTAGATTCGAGACATGTCTTACCTCTTTCAACAACCATTGGTTTCCATTTCTTTGTTTTATTTTTACCTTTACCATTCCAATAATTTTGCATGGTGCATCATCACCCAAATGAACCTGTCCAAAATCACCTTGAACATAATCTACAAAATGTTTCCTATGGGGTGTGGCATGAAATGAAGCCCTTGAATCTACTACCCAAGACTCAAAAATATTATCTACAGAAATAATCAAAGCAACTTGTAACACATCACCTGTTACATTTGCTTCCTAATTTTTCTCCTATTGTCCATCTCTTTGTTTCTTTGGAGCTCTGCTTTCTTTCTTCATATGTCCTCTCTTCCCACAATTCCAACACTCTATCTTTCCTAGTCTGGATTTGGATCTTCCCTTCCTAGAATTCCTGCGGTTCCCTGAGCCCTTTCCTCTATCCTTTTGTCTTCCCCTATTCTCCATGTTTAATGCACTACCCGATGTTTCACCTATGCTTTTCCGTCACATTTCCTCACTAAGAATAACACCAACAACATCATCAAATTTTAAAGTGTTTGAACCAGAGACAGAGTTACTTACAGCCATGACCAAGCCATTCCAGATTTCTGGCAATGAGCACAAGATTAGAAGATCCCTGACCTCATCATCAAAGTCCACTTTTACATAACTTAGCTAATTAGTAACCATATTAAATTCATTTAAATGATCTGCAATAGACCCACCTTCTGATATCTTCATATTAAATAATCTCTTCATTAGAAATATCTTATTGGACACTGATGGTTTTTCATATAGTTTAGCCAATGCATCCATGAGCTCCTTCGTTGTATTTTCTTTCGAATTGAAAGCCACCGACGTTGTCAGGCTCAGTCGTATCGTTCCTAGTGCCTTTTTGTCAAGAACCTCCCATTCTTCATCCTTCATGGTCATCGACTTCTTTGTTATTCCACCCAATCGTAGGAATAGATCCTTCTCATCTAAATAATATTCCATCTACATCTTTCATAACTAGTAGTTTTGGTCGTTAAATTTCTCGACCCTAAACTTTCCATCTTCCACCATTGCTCCCACTCGAACCAGGAACCCTCTTTTCCTACGAGTTACCTTTCTCTTTGATACCAATTGTTAGAAAAACAGGATCACGAAGAAATAAAATAAGACAAATGTGGAAATAAAACACAGAAGATACACAATACAATAGAGACACAAATATACGTGGTTCACCCAGTGTGGGCTACGTCCACCAAAGAAATTGTCAGGTCCTTCCTTTATTATTATCCATCAAATGAAGAGATGCAACCTTCAACACACCCACTTTAACTTCCTCTTATTTCTCTCACATTATCCTCTCTGGGAATACAATATTCACAATGATACATAGCCGCAATATAATTCCCTCATAAAAGAGGGTTTCCTTCTAGGGAAAAAAACCCTAACATAACTTCTATTGTCAGATCTGCGACCTTATAATGAACGGTCCAGATTTAATATGAAATTACAATATACATTTACAAGGCAATTTTTCCTTCAGGGGCCCGCTTGCCCTCGAACCCTGCAATGGGGGAAAGCCCCCCTGCACCCCCCCCGGTCGCGCGGAGGCGTGTACAGCATTTCGGGGTGTACAGTCTTCATGGGCTATAAACACGGCTGAAAACAAAGACCTGTGAATGAGGAAGCTAATGAGGCTCCACAACCAATACCATGGACATACAAAAGAAGAAGAGTGTAGAGGAAGTGTTGAGCATGTGTTGAAGGCAGGATGACAATGAACAATCGATCCAAGTGAATTCAAGTCGCACAAGCATAAGGAGAAGTCATGCAACTGGAAGATGGGCGAGATGATCCCATTGTTGGTCTGAGAAACAATAAGAGAGTTGGAGTCGAATTATGAATGCGCAAAGAGCTTAGGCACATGATGAAGTTTCGAGCAAGCAAGATATAGCAGGGAAAAACCCCATATTAACATATCGCACATTCATGAGGAAAAAAAACTACAAAGGGTTTTTAATGAAAATGTGAAATCACATACTTTGAATGTGAATGAAGAGTAATGAAACTGTGTGAAATGTGTTAACTTTTGGTGTAGAGAACTGTGGACATGGAATAGGATAAATCGTAACCATTCATCTTCAAATATCAATGGTTAAGATCAAATATTGGGGTCTGATACTTGGTGAGCCAACTCTGCCATGTCAACACCATGACAACAACCTCATAAGTGCCACATGTATTGTCAGATGAATTCCACATCATAAGAAGTCCATGTCAGTGATGACATGTGTCAGGACACGTACCGATGCCACATCATCTGGTGTACATGAAGAAGATGTCCACGCAGAAGCCACCTTATTTGCAACATCAACACAAGAGATATCGAAAAATGACTAAGTACCAAGACATCACAGAGATAATGAGAATGGCGGGGAATCAATCGTATGTGAAGAAATAGGCACGAACCCGCAGACCTGCGGTGAGAGTTGGAAAATCGACTAAGTGTAAGAGACCTATGGTAGGAGTTCGAAAAATTGACTAAGTGTCAAGAATCGGTCGGATGGACGAGGTCACATATATAGAGTTGAGAAAATGTTGTGGACCCACGGACCCACGATGAGAGTTCAAAAATGAACTAACTATAAGAGACCTGTGGTAGGAGTTCGAAAAATCGACTAAGTGTCAAGAATCGGTCGAATGGACGAAATCATAGATATAGAGGCGGGAAAATGTCGTGGACCTGCAATGGGGAGTTCAAAAATCAACTAAGTCTAAGAGACCTATAGTAGGAGTTTGAAAAATCGACTAAGTGTTAAGAATCGATCAGACGCCACAAGAGGTCGCCACTTGTCACAAATTGGATGACCCATAGGGTGAGAGGTCTGATGACCTAGAAGTTCGCCACTTGTCAAATATCGAACGACCCAGAGGGTGAGAGATCTGACGGTTCATGATGTCTCGTAGACTCGTGGTGAAATACTTAGTAAAGTTTCTAAGTATGGGTGAAAATTTCGTGCGGTAGAACGTGAAGGTGCATTCTAGAGGCCGCCAAAGTATGAAAAGATATGCCTTAGACCCACGGAGAAATGATTGCAAATGTGTCTAAGTATAGGTGCAAAATGAGTACGACAGAACATGAAGGTGCATTCTGAGTGCAATGAAACGCTAAAAGAAAAAGTAATCTTATATTGATTCACCCCCCTCGCAGTATAAGAAAGTGTGCCAACAATTGGTATCAGAGCAAGTTCCTTTAGAATCAGTCTAACCACTAGAAGGTGAATCCTTGTAGAACACATGGATAAGGAAGGTTCTTGTACAAACAGAGCTCCATTTTTCGATGGATCAAATTATGCATTATGGAGCATAAGAATGAAAACCTATCTGGTGTCTCTTGGATTTGAAGTTTGGAGTGCATTTGAAAATGGTTAGATGGTTCCAGCAACCCCACCTATACTTCCAACTTCTATAAAACTCAGTGAGAGTAACTTTAAATCTAAGAATGCAATTTTGTGTGGTTTGGCAGAATCAATGTTTTTCAAAGTCATGCATTGTGCCTGAGTAAAATAGATATGGGACAAACTACTGAAAATTTATGAATGAGACGAGAAAGTCAACAAATAAAAATTACAAACCTATAGAGGACAATTTGAGACCATTGAGATGAAAGAAGAAGAGAGTATTGCATAAAATTTTCTTCAAATAGATAAGATTGTCCACACCATTAGAGGATTTGGTGAAGAGGTTAAAGAAACCACTATTGTGCAAAAAATGCTTAGATAACTTCCCTCAAGATTCAATCCCAAGATATTTTCTATTTAGGAAATGAAGGACCTAGACAATTTGACAATGGGTGAATTACATGGAATTTCCGTTGCATACGTAATGATAATAGAAAAGGATAAGCAAGAAAAACAACAAGGAAGGAAGCAAATTTCAAAGCATCACAAAAGACAAATACATAAGATTACAAAACGTGTGACAGCTCAGAACGCGAATTAGATGAGGAAGAATCCAACTTTGTTAGGAAGCTCAAAAGAGGATCAGGAAAATACAAAGGTAATCTTGCCTTTGTATGTTTTAATTCTAGAAAAGTAGGACACTTTGTTGATAAATTCCATTATAAAATTAATGAAGAAGATTCCAACTTCAAAAGATACAGGAAGGGAAAGACCGAAAATAAAATAAATTTCTTCGGAAAAAAAGAAGAATCTATATGCCAATGAGGAAAACATCTCTTCAGATGATAGTGACAGTGAAACATAAGAAATTCTCTTTATGGGTCTAGAAAAACAGACAGATGTCCTAGAAAATGGAGACGTGGATTCAACAGAAGAAGAAAATCTTGAAGTTGATGCAGAAGTAGACCTTGAAACATAACTCATTAGTGCCTTAGAAGAAATAGATAGACTCAAATAAAAGAATAGAAAGCAGAAAAAGGAATTGCAAAAATATAAAGAGGAGGAACATGATCTTGAAGAAACAGAGAAGATGGTAATTATCCTAAAGGTTCAAGTAGAAGAGGCAAAGAGAATTGAAGAAGTCTTAAAATCCTAGCTAAAAGAAAAAGAAGACATTTGTAGAAGTCTAGAATATGAAATAGTTCAACTAAGAAAGGAGTTGGAAAGATCATATATGAACATGAAATTTGAAAAGAGATCTACAACCTTAAATGAAATCCTAAACTGTCAAAGATCATCATTTGACAAGACCGGTGTTGGTTATAGTGAAAAAAAGGGAGTTTATCATCAAGAAGCCTCGACCTCTTCAAAGCAATCAAGTGAAGAAAGGACCAAGATTTATGTTGATATACTCAAAAAATATACCAAATTGAAAACAATAGGAAGGAATAACATTATGTTCCACATAAGACAAATATTCCTCACAAGAACAGAATCAGGAAGATTCTCCCATCAAGAAGGAATCACAAATCAGGTACTAAAATTATTTCTTTGGATATTGTTATTCTTGCAATGGTTTTGGTCATAAAGCAATAGATTGTAGAACAAATGCAAGAGGTGGTTACATGAGGAACACCAATAGAGATACTCATGGATTCTCAAGGAGAAATAACAACTCATTTTCCCCTTCGCTGAATTATAATATCATATGTTAAAACTACAATAATTTTTGGGCATACAGCAAAATTCTACAAAAGTGATTTCACAAAAAATCAGAAAGAGGATGCCCCAACAACCATGGAAAGAAATCAGGAACAAAGGGAACAAAAGACAAAAAAATATGTGTTCATACAAACTACACTACACGCACAAAATAATAAGGATAAGTGGTATATTGACAGTAGGTTCTCTAGTCATATGATAGGAGAGAAAAAAAATGTTATCACCTTGAAGAAGAATGAAGGATGAAGGCAGTGTCACCTTTGGAGACAATGATAGTTCAAATATAGTTGGAAAAGGCACTCTCAATCTTGACAATAGAAGAGCTAAGGTTGAAAAGGTCCTATGTGTTGAAAACTTGAAACATAATCTTCTCAGTGTAAGCCAAATGTGTGATTAAGGACACAATCTTACTTTTAATTCCCGAGAATGTGAGATCAGAAAAGAAAATTCAAGCAAGTTGGTTGAAAAAGAAATCTCAACCCCAAACAATGTATACATTCTTGATGAAATCAATGGAGAAAAATGTTTTAAAGGGAAGATAGATGAAAGTTGGTTGTGGCACAAAAGAATGGGTCATATGAACTTTGACAACTTGGTAAAAATTAGTATCAAACAAGCAGTAAGAGATATGCCAAAGATCACAAAATCCTCAAGCATTATCTACAAACATTGTCAACATGTAAAAAAATCAAGGGTGAGCTTCAAGACAAAGGAATATGCAACATCAAATCCACCGAAACTTGTGCATACAGATCTCTGTGGACCAACAAGAACAAAAATCTTGCAAGGAGAAAGCTACTTTATGTTGCTCTTTGATGATTATACAATAATGACTTGGGTTACATTTCTCAAAAATAAATCTAAGGCATTTTAAAAATTTAAAGCATTCAAAGATTTAGTTGAGAATGAGACAGATCTGAAAATCAAATGCTTAAGCTGAGATAATGGAGGTGAATTCACATCCAATGAGTCTGAAGAATTCTATAAAACACATGGAATAAAAATATATTATGCAGCTGCAAGAACTCCTCAACAAAATGGAGCAGTTTAAAGGAAAAACAAACATGTACAAGAAATTGCAAGAACAATGTTAAATGAAGCAGGATTAGTAGACATTGTTTGGAGAGAAGTAGTTTATACTGTTATTTACATTCTAAATAGAGGGAAAATAATAGTCAACAGTGACAAGACACCCTATGAATTATGGAAAGGTGACCAACATCTATCAAACACTTTAGAATATTTAGAAGCAAGTGTTACATTAAATGAGATAATGAGGATCTAGGAAAAATTGAATTAAGAACATATGAAGGAATTTTTCTTGGTTATTCCTAAAGAAGCAAAGCCTATAGATGTTACAACAAAATATTCCAAAAGATTTTTGAAAACATAAATGTCAGAATAGATGAAGAAATACCACACAGGAACCAACTGGAAGAAGAAGAAATAGATCACAACAAAGAGAATGAAGAAGAAAAACAAGAAAATGAAGAAGAAGCAGAATGCATACACAAACACCATCAAGGTTTATGGAGAAAAATCATCTAGAAAACGTAATTCTCGGTGATAAAAATGTTGGGACTCAAACTAGGAGAAAACTGGCAAGTAGTTCTTAATAGATGACTTTTTCTTTATTGTCCAAAATAGAGCCTAAATTCTTTGCAGAAGCCAGTAATGATCATCATTGGGTGAATGTTATGGAAGAAGAGCTAAATCAGATTGGGAAAAATCAGACATGGGAACTTGTCCCAAGACCCAAAGATAAAAATGTGATTGGTCCAAAGTGGGTATTCAGAAATAAGTCAAATGAAGATGGAAAAGTAGTAAGAAATAAAACAAGATTGGTTTATAAAGGCTATGTTCAAGTAGAAGGTATTGAATTTGAAGAAACCTCCACTCTTGTTGCAAGACTAGAATCCATTAGAATGTTTTTGGCATTTTCAAACTTCAATGATTTTAAGGTGTATCAGATGGATGTCAAGTCAGCATTCTTGAATGGATATTTAGAGGAAGAAGAATACATTGAATAGCCTGAAGGATTCTTATTTTTAGAAAATGAAGATTATGTTTGCAGATTGAAGAAAGCAATTTATGGATTAAAGCAAGCTCACAAAGCATGGTATTCAAGACTTGAAAATTACTTATAGAAACAAGGTTTCAAAAGAGGAACAACAGATAATAATATGTAAATCAAAATAGACAATCCATAGATGTTAATCATTGTAGTTTATGTGGATGGTATAATTTTTGGAAGTAATCTTGATAGAATGAGCCAAATTTTTTCTTAAGAAATGAAAAAAGAATTTGAGATATCCATGCTTGGAGAATTGTCATTCTTTTTGGGACTGCACATTACTCAAACCAACAAAGGCATATTCATTTCTCAGACCAAATATATCAAAGAGATGTAGAAGAAGTTTGAAATGGAAGAGTGTAAACCTGTCAGCACACCCATAGTCATTGGTTGTAAGCTAAGTAGGGAAGATTAATCAAAGGAAACAAATCAAATGTTATACAAATCAATGATTGGCAACCTCTTGTATGTGACAACCTCAAGACTAGATATTATGCAGGAAACAAGATTAATTGAAAAGTTTCAAGCTACACCAAAGGAAACACATGTGTAGGCAGTGAAAATGATATTCAAATATCTAAAAGTCATGTTGGACATTGGTTTATGGTATCCCATAGGAAAATATTTTACTACGAAAACTTACACAAATGCAGATTGGGTAGGTAGTGTGGATGATAGAAAAATCACCAGTGGTGGAGCATTCTTTCTGGGCAACAGTCTAGTGTCTTGGTTCAGAAAGAAGCAATCATCAATTTATCTATCCACTGTAGAAGCGGAATACATTGTAGAAACATCATGTTTTACACAAGTCCTCTGGATGAAACAAATGTTGAAGGACATTTAGGTAGAGTATAATCAGCCAATATCAATTTTGTGTGACAATACTAGTGCAATAAATATTCCAAGAATCATGTCCTGCATTTGAAGACAAGGCACATTCCAATCAAGTATCATTTCTTAAGAGAGGAATTCACAGAACAGAATGTCAAGCTGGAGTATATTGGCACAAAGGAACAGGTTGTTGGTATCTTTACAAATTGACTTCCTAGAGAAGCATTTGAGTATCTCAGAGAGAAGTTGGGAGTCATCCCTATACCACCCACTCACTAAAGCACTACAAGAGGAGAATCAGCTCAGGGGAGCTATAGAAAGATATGAAGGCGGCTAGTCCCAAAACAGAAAATAAAGAGTGAAGTAAACGTGGAGAAAATCCATTTTCCATTGATTTCCAAAGGGGAGAGTAAAAAGAAAGGGGGATATTTTCATAAAAAGAGACTTGCATGAAGCAGAGGAGTACCAGAATAACTAAGGGTTTCCATTAATGATAAAGGGGAAGTTTATTGTAAATTGTGTTGTCATTGATCTCAAAGGATGTCAGGGAGATTGATTGTTGTCAATGATAAGGGGAGACTATGAATTCCTTTGCAAATTTATAAGCCTTTATGTGCGAAAGATGACTATGCGTTGTTAAATTTCTGCAAGTGTTCTTTGTTTACCCTGAAGATGAAGTAACTGTATGAAAATACAATAGATTGAATTATCGTTGCACATGTTTAAAGAAGAATGGCGACTATGTGTGAATGAAGGAAAGCAAAATGAAATGACCCTGCAAATGACAGGTCCAAGGATCGAACCAGAAACATAAACACAAATCCATGGACAAACAAAAGAAGAAGAGAGTAGAGGAAGTGTTGAAAATGCGTTGAAGGCAGGATGACAATGAACGGTCGATCCAAGTGAATTTAGGCCACACAAGCATAAGGAGAAGTTGTGCAACTGGAATATGGACAATATGACCCCATTTCAAGTCCGAGAAACAATAAGAGAGTTGGAGATGAAGTTTGAAGGCACAAAGAGCTCAAGCACGCAATGAAGTCTCGAGCATGCAAGAGATAGCAGGGTAAAACCCCATATTGACATATCCCACATTTGTGAGGAAAAAAAACTACAAAGGGTTTATAATGAAAACATGAAAGCACATAGTTTAAATGTAAATAAAGAGTAATGGAACCATATGAAATGTGTTAACTTTTGGCTTAGAGAACTATGGACCTGGAACAGGATAAATCTTGACCATTCATCTCCAGATATCAAGGGTTAAGATCAAAGATTGGGGTCTGATGCTTGGTGGACCAGCTCAACCATGTCAATGCCATGACAAAAACCTCATCAATGCCACGTGTCCAGTTAGATGAATGCCACATCAGAAGAAGTCCATGTCAACGATTCCACGTGTCAGGACACATACTGATGCCACATCATCTAGTGTACATGATGAAGACATCCACATGGAAGTTGTCTCATCTACAACATTAGCACAAGAGATCTCTAAAAATGACTAAGTACCAAGACATCGCAGAGATAGTGAGAATGACAGACAATCAGAAGTATGCGCATATATGAGCATGCACCGCAGACCCACGATGACAGTTCAAAAATCGACTGAGTGTAAGAAACCCACGACAGGGGTTCAAAAAATCGACTAAGTGTCAAGAATCGATCAGATGGATTAGGTCATAGATATAGAGTTAGGCAAATGCCATGTACCCGCGATGAGAGTTCAAAAATTGACTAAGTGTAAGAAACCCATGGTAGGAGTTCGGAAAATCAACGAAGTGTCAAGAATCAGTCGGATGGACGAGGTCACAGATATAGAGTCGAGAAAATGTCATGGACCCACGGACCCGAGGAGAGAGTTTGGAAATCAACTAAGTGTAAGATACTCGTGATAAGAGGTCAAAAAATTGATTAAGTTTCAATAATCGATCGGACGACCCAAAGGATGAGAGATCCGACGGCCCAAAAGGTCACCACTTGTCACAGATTGGACGGCCGAGAGGGTGAGAGATTCAACGACTCATGATGCCTCATAGACTCGTGGTGAAATAATTAGAAACGTTTCTAAGTATGGGTGAAAAGTGAGTGTGGTGGAACAGGAGGTGCATTCTGGAGGTCATGGAAGTAAGAAAAGATATGCCCTAGACCCGTGGAGAAATGATTGGAAATGCGTCTAAGTATAGGTGAAAAATGAGTGCAGCGGAACATGAAGGTGCATTCTAGAGGTTGTAGAGGTATGAAAAGATATTCCTTAGACTTGCAGTGAAACCATCAAGATAATATATTGACGGCTGAGGTTAATCATAGATCTAATTGAACGGTGGTTGTGAGCTAAACGATTGAACTATGTGAGAACTGGACCAACGATTGAGATTAATCTGAGGTCCAAATCGGATGGTGGCCATGCGTCAAGGATGTGTTACATGTTGATATGGACAGGGAATCAGATTGATGGTTGTTGTATAATCAGGGATGATCGAATGCTTGATGAACGGTGAAGCTATGTTGTGTGTGTTGATGACTGGGGAACGATATCAATAGGTGAGATTTAATTGAGAACATGATATGACAGTTGTTGAATGCTAAGAGAGAATTGGTGGATAATGAAATAGATAAATGGTTGAGTCTGAACCTTAATATGATCCAATGACTATTGAGTGTCATGCTTCATGCTATGTCCAGAGAAGGAGATGTTGTGCGATGAAAGGTAATTGAAGATCGGGTTCGAAGGATATTTTTGCAAATTCAAATGGATCTGGAGCCGACCCCATGGAAACATTCTTTGGATATGTGGGCAAACCTTTAGGTATATGTTTTGTATAAATGACGATGCTCGAAACCAATTCAATAGTGTGCAATAATTGAGAAAGGATGGAAGAGTGAGAAGTATGAGTAAGTGTGGAACGTGTGAAGAGAATCTTTGAGGCTCTGAGGTCCGAGGTTGCTAGAGAATGAAAGGAAGATAATGTAAGGGAGGTTGGGAGGTGCAAGGACAAAGGAACTTCTAGAGCTATGCAGATTGAGAACTGTGACAACAGAGACAGAGAAACAAACTTGTGTAAGTGAAGGATTGAAGGAAAGACATAATCTTGTATTGTTAACAGCTAGAGGACTTTGATGTTTCCAGTAAAAGTGGTTTCTACAATCCCTGTTAAGTTGGTTCTCAACTAAGGGGATCGGTGTCCCCTGAAGGTGGGTTCCTGCGAATATAACAATTGTATTTTGTTGCCTATAGGAAGAACTCAACTCTCTGCTCAGAGGAGGCTAATACATCATTTCCATATATGTCTCATAATGATGCACCCAACCCATGGGAATTCACACGTTCACCTTGTGCTCATCCACGGGAACGTCCAACTCAATAGATCTACTTTCCCACTGCGTTACACAGGAGATCATCTGGAGTTTTTATCAACTCTCTGTAAGGAGGAGGCCATCACTACGTTCCATCTCTGTCTCATATAGGAACCACACACCCATCTCAGGGGCTCTGTCTCAGGTCTATGTCCTGGAGGATGTCTCACGCAGCTATAATCATCAACACTCCCTCTCAGCTAGGGAGGCATTCTCCATCAGGCCAAGTCTCGCACAGAAGTATTCGAACTTCGTCCTGGTTGTAATCATCAACACTCCCTCTCAACTAGGGAGGTAATATCCACCAAGATAGTTTCTCANTAATCATCAACACTCCCTCTCAGCTAGGGAGGCATTCTCCATCAGGCCAAGTCTCGCACAGAAGTATTCGAACTTCGTCCTGGTTGTAATCATCAACACTCCCTCTCAACTAGGGAGGTAATATCCACCAAGATAGTTTCTCACAGAAGTACTTGAACTTCGTATTGGCAAGCGGTTTGGTGAAGATATCTGCAATCTGCTCATGTGTAGGAAGATATTGCATGTGTATTTTTTTCTTGTGCAACATGTCTCTGATATAATGATATTTTATCTCAACGTGTTTCGATCTATCATGAAACACGGAGTTCTCAAAGAGCTTTACACGCATCTCTAGTTGTCATCATAGAATCCATCTCATGATCAAGTAAATCTGTCAGAATCTTATGAATCCACATTGCTTTGCACACTCAATGCTATATACTATGCTTTTGTGGTACTCAAGGCCACAGATTTTTGTTTCCTGTTGCACCAGGAAACCATGGAAAACTTCACGGTAAGACAACAACCGGATGTGCTCTTCCGGTCCACTGTACTCTTTGCTCAATCTGTATCGGCATATCCCTGCAAACTCAAGTTCACACTAGAGGCATATCTCAGGCCATATCCAATAGTGCCTCGTATATATCTCGATACATGCTTTATTGTTGTCCAATGAGTCTGTCTCGGTTGACTCATGGATTGACTAAGCACATTCATTGCATAGCATATATCAGGTCTGGTGTTAACCAGATACATCAATGATCCAATCAGATGTCGGTACACATGTGGATCAATCTCGTCTGAATCATCATCATTTATTTTTCGTTAAATCCATCACCATCGGTGTAGACATGGATTTGCATTCTATCATATTGAACTTCTTTAATACCCCCACTGTATAATTTCCTTGACTTAGGAAAAGTCTCATTGGTCCTATGTCATACTTCTTATCCCAAGAATTAGTGCATCATACCAAGATCCTTCATCTTGAAATCAGAAGTCAAAGCTTGCTTGTAACAACATGGCTTCTTGAATAAGTCATCAAAATCAGGCTCTCGTCACCAACAATGTAATAGTATAGGTTTGGATTAGCAACACTCTTGATGAAACCCAAACTTCATCAAGAATCCATCTATCTGATGTAGTTTCCAACTCATGGATGGTAGTAAGTATGGGAGTTCATAGGGCTACTAGATCAATATATATCATCATAGTTCACTCCCTCTGCTTGTGAGAATCCTCTTACTACAAGTATCGTTTTGCATTTCTCGACACTTCCATTAGTTGCATGTATTTCTTCCTCTTGCAGAGTTTGTCAAGTCCAGATAGGTCCTTTTATGGCCTACTACAATGTCCTTGGCTCAACTGGAACAACTCGATCAACTGTATCAATGGCTATCTCCCTCTGGAATATTGAAGAGGAAGAAGGTATTGTCTCTCTTTCTCAATTAGTTTGACTCCTTCTGAGTTATGTAACTCCCTGTGAAGTCTGAAGGATAATCATTTTCCTTTGATGTTAACCTGCTTGGAACAAGAGAGCAATCGAAAGGAAGCAAGACAAGAATATCTCCTAGAGGAGATTCATCAGTACATCTCTAGAATCAAAACATTTGTTGTCACAGCTACAACACCTACTTGTAATGTAGCAACTTTATAAATGTAGGTTAGAGGCATGCTAATTTAAAACAATCAAACCTGAAGTCTTCACTTCCAGTGTGTTGTTCTTCTGAATGCACTGAGAACTATATGGGTCTGTGATTGCACCAAGAGTTCCTTCCTCCTGCAAGCACCCTTATGACAATGATGCAAATAACATATATATACAAGTGCATACTTGAGAGTGTACACCAATGGAGGTTTTGTTTGTTTGTCAATGACATTATGATAAATGACATTTCTTGTTTGTTTATCTTTTAGCCACCTATACCACACAAGTCTCTGAAGAAGTTTTCATCAACCTTATGTCCTATCATTCTGGATGCATCATGTACGATTGCTTGATAAACCTTTTCTGCTGGTAGATTACCAACAAATGTCCTACTAGAGTTGTATGCATTTACAGGAATTCCTTCATTCTGATGCTCAAGCATGACTTCCACTTTTGTTTCTGAGACGATATCCCTTTGAGTGTTCACTTCATTATTGTTGATAAGGATATAGTCAACATCATTGGCTGATGTTGAATCTCGTACATCGATGCTATCTTTAGGATTCAACTTGCTTTGATCATCTGTAGTTTTAATCACAGGTAAACCTGCAAGAATTTTCTTCTGACAGGTGGATGTTGTTTTTCCATGACCAAATTGAGGTGCACCTTCTTGCAAGGGTTGACTACAAGATGTACTTTTGGCTTTTTCATTTAGAACTAACCCTACTTCACTAAGCTTTGAACAATGCTCTTCAATTTTGCTTCTATATGAAGAAGCAAGTTGCCCATTGCTTGATTCATGAGAAAAGTATTCATCAGGAAAATCTTCACCGACAAACATAGTCTTTGCCTGCCACATAACTTCTAATTCCTTGCACAAATAGTTCTCTTCAATTCTGCATGGGATGTTTATGTCTGGAATTGCATCTTTCCTAGGAGAAACCATAGAGATTTGTGTATGTAAACCACCATTTCCCACAACTGATGTAGATGCATGGTCAACTAATTTGTTGTCCCGATGTTGCATGGTTGAACATGCCATCATTCCTTCAACATTTGCTTTGCATGCCAATTTTAGAATACTAGTAACCAAGGTCTTAGACTCCCCCACCAAAAACATTTATATCTTCTTTTTTTTGTTGTTGAGAATTCACACACAGAGATATTGTTTTTGATTTAAAACTTATCTAAAAGTTGTTTTTCAGTCTACAGTTATGATGCCTCAAGAACTCTTGGACTGTCGGCTACCTCAAACTGTCCAGAATTCCTAATACAATCATGTAGTTGGTATGTTGAGCCTCTCCTAGGTAGCGACTACCTTTTCTAGCAGGCCGAGTTACCAAGGAACAAGAGGCGGCCTTTCCATGTTGTCTAGGAAGCTTAAACATGGTTCGGTTTAGGCATGTGTCCAGTTTTAAGGAGGGTCACCACAGGGTTGAGGAGGGTTCATCCTTCTTCCTTCATGCTTTAGTAGGTCTGGCCCTTCTCCTAGGCTCTAACCTCTTTTCCATATACCATGGTTGTTGTTCAAGGGTTGAATTCACCACATAAAGAATATTTGGCCCTCTTCATCTACCACAGATTTGTCAAGAGGGGTCCGCCCTCATCATCTACCACATATTTTTCAAGGAGAGGTTTGGCCCTCTTCTCTTCACACTTGCAACGGACCTTACCTTCAATTTCTAATGTGCAGTGGTTTTCTTCAAGCCTGCTTTGAAACCATGTTGGATTTTCAATGAGTTATGGCTCTTCTATCCTCTTTAAAAAATTTGTTTAACTATTACTTGAACCATAACTACTACAACAAACCAAGATCACAAGAAGAATAAACATGCACAAGAAAACAAGAAGTATCTTGGGAAACCCTTCTCAACAAGGGAAGAAAACCCAGCCAATCCTTTGCTATATTCCTCAACAGAAAAACCTCCCACACCATCACCAAATCTAGCACACAAGAGGGTGTTGTAATTCTCATAATTTCATACCACAACTTCTGAAATCATGAGAATACACAATGATAAGTGTGTTTCCTCAATGGGGATTCACCTTTATTTATATAAGACTTCTCACATCAAATGATGTGTCTTTTGGCACAATAGGGTCAACCTCAATAACTCAAAATATAATTAATAATTACCATATTAATTATATTTTATATTAATTATCTTTTACATTAAGGTGGGGCCAACCTGTACCCTTTACATTACAAATAGGGTTACAAGTAAGTCTGACTCTTGAACAATATATCAAGGGATTTCATACACCCACTAGTTCTCAGCCACTAGGGGCACATCCATAGGGATGCCCATATCTTTATCTTGTTGCGTCTCACAGGAGAACCACACTCACTAGTGCTCAACCACTAGGATCATGTTCACATGTGCTCATCCAGAGGCACATCCAACTCAACTGATCTTCTTTCCCACTGCATTACACAGGAGATTCATCTGGAGTTCATCATCTCAACTCTCTGCTTAGAGGAGGCTAATACATCATTTCCATCTTTGTCTCATAATGATGCACCCAGCTCATGGGAATTCACACATTCACCTTGTTCTCAGTCATAGGAACATCCAACTCAGCAGATCTCCTTTCTCATTACGTTACACAGGAGAAAGGAGGAGGCCATCTCCTCCTTTCTCTTGGAGTTCTTCTCAACTCTTTGTAAGGAGGAGGCCATCACTACGTTCCATCTATGTCTCAGATAGGAACTACACACCCATCTCAGGGGCTCTCTCTCATGTGTGTGTCCTGGAGGATGTCTCATGCAATTGTAATTGTCAACATCATTCATTGTTGATATAAATTGGTTTACTACTAAAACTTTACAACAACAATAGCTTTTACTTGTCATCTAGTGTCTAAAGGTGATTGGCATGCTATATAATTGGGTAATTGATGATTTAATGCATTAAAAAGTTTATTGTCTCATACAGGTTTCCCAATTACCTCGTTCAAACCAATTTTCCCTTTCACATTTCCTAGACCTAGCTTGACCATCTAAGTGACCAAGATAGGGGGTTGTAGGATTGACTAATCTTTCTATTTGATCCCTTGAAGTCACTAGGGAATCCTCCCTTGTGTTGGAATTCTTTCCTTGAATAAAACGAGGGAAGTATATTCTTAGGTGGCAATGGTAGATACCTTCAATTGTTATACAAGATTGGGATCTTGTGGAAGGATTTGCATAAGTAAAAATCCTATGATAACATTTTGGTGTTGTTTCCAAGGAGAATTAAGTCATTCTTCCTACAACTTATCTTGGTTAATTTTACCTTAAAGCCTTTGTTCCTCAAAGCTTACCTGGTGACTCCAATAAGGGAAGAATCCCTTTGTTTATCCTAGATGATCCTTGAGATCACCTCACGACTCCATTGATATTTTTTGAGGTGTCATCATGTTCTCAACTCTACAAAGTTGTGATTCTCAGGTAATGGAATCAGGGCACCATGGGAACTTCATGATATGTTTCCTTCCCTTGACATTAATAATGTTCTTGGATACCCAAATCGTTATCCTTTGGAATGGGCAGATAATATTCCAAAATTATTTGGTGATCTGTCTTCATCTATTGCACATGTTGAGAAAAAATTTAAATACACTTCAGAGATAAATGTAATGCATGAAGATGTGCTAGTATGACTATTTTTCTATCTCTAGAAGCAAGAGAAAAGAATTGAGTTAATATTTCTCTTAGTCCAAATAGTATATCTTCTCTCACAATTTTCATTGAAGAATTTATCAAGCGTTAGGCCCCAAGAACCCAAAGGTATGAAGACATTCTTCACAATTTTACAACGGCCCTCCAGGAAGAGGGATTATTTTCCAACTCTATTGAAGACGATGAGCATTTGATGGAAGAAGAAGATCTCAAAGAGAAGGATCATGAGGAGAATCACCAAGCACATGAGGTTGAAGGAAAACATTTTGATGAATCACGCCATATTCAAGACCCAATCCATTAAGATGGCCCTCATGAAGACAGTATTTGTTCATCCATTTGATGAAGGTGTGGTCATCCAAAGTCCCATTCCTCCTACACATGAAGAAGGGAATACAATAAGTGGTGCTCCTTTCCAACTTTTTGATGTTGTTTCCTTTCATGACTTCGAAAGTGATGGATTCTTGAAGGAACCCTTGGATGTATTAGACACTTCATCCGATGGAAAAATTAATGATGCAATTGAAAATATTGATGACTTTATATATATTGGTGTTAGGAAATAAACTTCCACACTAAACCTAATAGAAGAGAGGAAGACATATTTAAGATAGAAAATAAATGACAAGGCAATCACAATGAACACAAAGATTTTACCCTAGAAACCCAAATGGGAAAAGAAACATTGATTGAATGTCTTTCTCTCTTGTTGTCTTATTCATTGAAAATAAAGGTTGTGTGTCTAACCTTGGTCTACACTTAAGAGACAATCAACATCATTCCCTCTTGATTTACATAAGAACAACCCTGCAAGCAATTCATCTTACATCTACATGACCAACAACCTCTACCATATTGATCTAAAGATTAGCTTCTACATCATCACATCATGCCTTATTTATAGGTTTACAATAGGAAAAACCCTAAAGAAAGGAACCCAAAAATGGTTACATATCCATGCAGATCATTGGCTAGAAATCTCGTAAATCTCGAGATTCTATTATAGTCAACTACTAGTCGGATTACCCGTCGACCTACATTTGGTATTCAGACAATTGGCACACAAACTCCTATCGACCTCTTGTCGGATGACTTCTCAACTTGTTGTTGATCACTTTGAATATGACTTTCTTGGTCGATTTCTTTGACCTTTGACTTTCACCCCCAATCGATCCACTTCGACTAGACTTTCATTGCAAAGAATATAACAACCCAACATTCTCCCACTTGTTGTCTTCTTTGCTGAAATAGGAGAACCTGAAATTGTGTTCACGGATCAAGGGAAATAATGCCCATTGCTTCTCTACACCAAGACAACTTCACACCATTCACAGACTTGGTCAAAGAGTATGTTATGTTTTCCAGCGTGCCTACTTTCTCCAACAACACCTTGTTGTTTTCCACCATGTCTCTTACAAAATGGTATTGTACATCACTATACTAAGTCTTGGAATGATAATTTTGGTTCTTTGCCATAAATATTGCACTTTGACTATTGCAATTAATCTTCATAGCTTTCTTCTCAAACCCGATTCCTGAACACAATCGTTGTCTCCATAATGCTTCTTTGCTTCCATGAGTGGTTGCCAGGTATTTAGCTTATGTTGTTGACAAGGCTACGACCTCCTTTCGCTTACTCATCCAATTTATTGCTCCACCGAACATCTTGAACCCATATCCATTGGTCAACCTTCGTCGATCTAGATCTCCAACCCAGTCGATGTCAACAAAGACATGTACATCTACTTCACTGTTGGCTCCAGGTTTTCCTTGTTAGCATATAGTGTAATCATTTTTGCCACACAAATACATGAATACTCTCTTGACAGTTGTCAAATTCTCTTTTCTAGGTGTCGACGTGTATCTTCTCAACACTCCCACTGCATGGGAAATGTTTGGTCGAGTGAAAACCATCACATACATTAGACTACCAACATCACTTGCATAGGGAACACGTGCCATGTCCTCTATTTCTTCTTATGTCTTTGTACTTTGTTCAATAATTAGAATTACTCCCATGGGAATTGGAACCTTTATATGTTTGCAATCCTACATGTTGAAAAGCTTCAAGATTGTCTCAATCTATTTCCTTTTGTTCAACCAAAGATTTCTAGTTTCTCGATCTCTCTTGATCTCCATTCCCAAAATGAAGTTCGTTGCATTGAGATCCTTCATGTCGAACTTGGAGGATAGTTGCTTCTTCACCTCCTTTATTGCATCCATGTTGTTTCTCATTAGAAACATGTCATCGACATGCAATGCTACATATATGAAATGCCCATCTTCTTCCTTGGAATACACACAGTGATCAACTTTGCTTGTCGCAAATCCCAAAGTAAGAATGTATCTATCAAAATTTTGGTACCACATCCTTGGTGATTGCTTTAGACCATAAAGGGATGTTTTCAACTTGCACACTAGATCTTTCTTTCCCTTTACTATGAATACTCCAGGTTGTTTCATGTAAATTTCTTCTTCCAGGTCCCCATGTAGGAATTTTGTCTTCACATCTACTTTCTCTATCTCCAGATCAAATGTTGCAGTCGGAGACATTAGTACTCTAATGGAAGTTAAGTTTGCAGTAGGGGAAAAAATCTCACCGAAGTCGACTCCTTCGACTTGGGAATGTCCTTTTTCTACTAGTTGAGCTTTGAATTTCTCGACTTGACCTATCATGTTAATCTCTTTATTGAATACCCACTTGCTACCAATAGACTTTCTTCCACTAGGTAATTCGACTAAATCCCACGTCTCATTCTTGTACAAGGATTTCATTTCTTCGACCATGGCATCCTTTCATAGTCTACCCACTGTTGATTTGACCGCTTCCCTAACCTACTTGGGCTCCTCGTTAGTGGAAATTAACATAAATTCAAAATGAAAGTCGGGTGGACTACACCTTTCGATTGGTTTTCTTACATGTCCAGACCTCCTGACAATCAGGGTCAATTGTTCCACCTCTTCATTTGATTCAGTCTCATCTGAATCATCTTCTTCGTTCCTCAATTCAAACCTCACCTTCTTTGGATTGTTCTCTTTTTGAACCACTTCATACTTGGACTTCCCTCTGACTTCTTTGAAGGTCACATCTCAATTGTACATTGTTCTCCTTGATGCAAGATCCCAAAGCTTATATCCTTTCATTCCTTCTTTGTATTCAATGAAAATACACTTCACTGCCTTCTTGCCCAGCTTACTCTTGTTTTCCTTGGGAACATGCACAAATGCATCACAACCAAATACTTTGTGATACGAAAGCAAAGGATTCTTACCAAACCAAACCTCACATGGAGTCATCTTGACTAATCCTGACGAAGGAGATGTATTTACCAGATTTTTGCAGTGTCGACTGCCTCTACCCAGAATTCTTGTGCAAGCCCAGCACCACTGAGCATGCTCCTTGCCTTGTCCATCAATGTTTAGTTAATTCTTTCGATATATCCATTTTGATGTGGGGTATATGGTGTAGTATTTTGGTGTGTTATGCCACACTACTTGCATAACTGCTCAAAATCCTTTCCACATAATTCATCACCATTGTCAGTTCTCAACACCTTGATCTTCTTATTTGTCTAGTTTTATACAAGAGATTTAAACTCTTTCAATTTATCAAAAAACTTTGACTTCTTCCTCAGGAAACATATCCATGTCTACCTTGAAAAGTCATCTATGAAGGAGACATAATATAGGGATCCACCAAGTGAAGGCATTGTTACAGGACCAAACACATCATTATGAACCAATTCTATAATTCCATTTGCCCTTGTTTCTACAGATGGGAACCTTACACAAATTTGTTTTCCATATATGCAATGTTCACAAAAATCGACTTCAAAATTACATTCAAGATAACCTTCGACAATACCTTTGTTATGCATAGCTCGAAGACCTTTTTCTCCAATATGTCCCATCCTTTTGTGCCATAACATGGTCGGTTTGACATGAGGAAGACTTTTCTAGTCGGTTTGAATCAACTCAACCCGAGATGAGTTGAGTCGAGTCAATGTCAATTCGACTTTAGGAAATACGATGTTGTTGCATCTAGTCGAGTTGGCATTCCCTAAAAAATTGTATAGGGTTCCAATCCGAACTCCTTTCATTAATACCATTGCACCTTTGACCATTTTGCACATGTCCTTCTGAAATAGAGTATGCATTCCAACATCACTCATCTTGCTAAAAAATATTAGGTTTCTTGCCAACCCCAGAATGTGTAGCACACCTAGAAGGGTTCTACTCCTCCCATCCTACAGTAGAACACTTCCCCATCCAACAATTTTGGTTGTAAATTCATATCCCAAGAACACATCTCCTCCTTCATATCTATCATATTTTCATAACCATTCTCTATGAGGTCTCATATGATAGGACGCTCTTAAGTCGATCAACCAAACATCTTGATCTAATTGTGTACTGGTCGACGCCAGATACATGTCACCTCCTCTATCTGGATTAGTCTCTCTCTTAATGGTATGCTTCTCATTGGATGTTGTACTGACTTCCATTTCCTTTGACTTGCAATCCCTTTTATAATGTCCAACATTGCCACATTTTTAGCATCTTCTCGTCAATTGAACCAGGGATTTAAATCTACCTTTCGACTTAGACTTTCTACTAGAGAATTTTCCTTTATCTTTGTTAACCGATCGACCTCTCACCATTAAAGCATCTTTGATAGATCCTTCCATGTTCTTCCACCTCATGTCTTCTGACAATAGAAATGCAACCATGTCGTCTAGCACTAATGTGGTCAAATTACTCCCTATAGCCATGACTAAGCCATCCCAAGAGTCTGGAAAGAAACATAATAGGCTAATACATTTCTCCTCCTCACTAATTTCGATATCTACAGATGATAACTAACTTATTATAGTATTGAATGCATTAAGATGCTCAATTACTGAACTACCATCACTCATCCTCAAAAGATACAGTTTCTTTCTAAGGAATAACTTATTTGTCAGGGATTTTGACTGGTACAAGCTTCCCAACTTGTCCCATAATTTCTTGGTCAAGTCTTCTCCTAAGACATTCAACAGCACCAAATCTGCAAGACAAAGTTGGATCTACTCCTTACCCTTCTTTCACATTTCTCCCATTCTTCCCTCGACATACTTGTTGGAATGGTACATTGACAAAATGTTGCCTATTTTTCTCAATATACAAGGAGATCTTCAATTTTAATCTTCCAAAGCTCAAAATTTTGGCCATTGAATTTTTCGATCTCTATTCTTGAGCTAATTGCCAATCTTTTAAGCACAACTTTAAAGATCTATTACTTACAAATCTTACTAGACCTAGGGTTTATCTTAGATCAAAGGTTGTCAAACTAAGCTCTGATACCACATATTAGTAAATAGACTTCCACACTAAACCCAATATAAGAGAGGAAGACAACTTTAAGCTAGAAAATAAATGACAACGCAATCACACTGAACACAGAGATTTTACCCTAGACACCCAAATGGGAAAACCAACATTCTTTGAGCATATTTCTCTCTTGTTGTATTATTCATATAGAATAAAAGGTTACATGTCTAACCTTGGTCTACACCTAAGACACAATCGACATCATACCCTCTTGATTTACACAAGAACATGTTGATGATTACAGTTGTGTGAGACATCCTCCAAGAGACCTGAGAGAAAGCCCTTGAGTTGGGTGCATCGTTTTGAGACAGATATGAAATGATGTATTAGCCTCCTCCGAGCAGAGAGTTGAGATGATGAACTCCATATTACTCTATTGTGTAATGCAGTTAGAAAGAAGATCTTCTAAGTTGAACGTGCCTATGGATGAGCACAGGTGAATGTGATCATAGTGGTTGAGCACTAGTGAGTGTGGTTCTCCTGTGAGATGCATTGAGATAGAGATGTGGACATCCCTATGGTTGAGCACAGATGGATGTGCCACTAGTGGTTGAGCACTAGTGGGTGTATGAAATCCCTTGCTATATTGTTCAAGAGTTAGACTTACATGTAACCCTATTTGTGATGTAAAGAGTACAAGTCGGCCCCACCATAAAGTGAAAGATAATTAATATGGTAATTATTAATTATATTATAAGTTATTAAGGTCGGCCTTGTTTTTCCAATAGACACTTTTGTTGACAGGTTCAGTCTAATATAAATAAAGGTAAATTCCCCATTGAGGAATCATATCACAAGTGTGAGTTTGGAAATTTCGGCAAACACTTGTTCTTGGGAAAAGTGCACACCTCTCTTGGGCCCTAGGTTTCTAGGGTTTGTGAGCACCCTTTTGTGTGCTAGGTGTTTATGGTGGTGAAGGTATTTCTCTTGAAGAATATAACAAAGGATTGCTTGGGTTTTATTTTCCCTTGTTGAGAAGGGTTTCCCCGGATACTTCTTGTGTACTTGTGCATGGTGTTTCTTCTTGTGATCTTGGTTGTTGCAACAAATTGTTTATGATTTAAGTAAAATACTAAGATGGAATGAACTTCTTTCTTATTCAAAAAACAGCATGGAATCAGAGCATATGTCTTGAAGAACTCATTGCACAAGCATCTACCAGTCTCCTCTCATTTTTGCAAAACCATACGGCCCTCCTAAGGTTTCCAGAAAATTCGACGACCCTCCTTTATGTGGTGTTCTAACACTTAATACTTAGACGTTGCGGATATTTTTTTCATAGAAGATTACAACCTCCTCCAGTGCACCTCCAAAGACTCTGAGAGTGCAAATCCAAGCATTTTGAAATTTTGGCCCTAGGGTTTCTAGGGTTCTGCAATTTTCTGCAGAATCTTGATTTTAGGGTTTCTGCAAGTCTTTGAAGAAACGTTTCAGCTCAACAAGTATTCATGTGACACTCTCAAATTTTATTGTTGGCATCAATAAACCTAACAAAACCTAAGGTTACTAGTCCAACCTAACCATTAGATTTTCTAAGTCTAGTTGGTGAGAGTTTGTGAAGAAATCTGAAAATATGAAGAATAGAACTTTAGTGGAAGATAGGCTCTATGGATCAAGCAACTTCGGCTCATGGAATTCAAGGATTCAAGTCACCCTTGAAGAAGATGACCTTTTGAGTGTGGTAACAAAGACTTTACCAGAAACAACTACCGATTAAGAGAAGGAAATAAGAAGGGAAGAAGATGTCAAGGGAAGAAAAATAATCATATGCTCAGTAAAAGATTGTCTCCTACCTCGTATTGCCAACCTAAAAACAACTTATGAAATGTATGAAGCATTGAAAGATATGTTTGAAAGTGACAACACCCTCGGATCCCTTACCTTAAAGGGCCAGCTTCAAAATACCAAGATGCCAAAAGGTGATACAGTTTCTAACTTCTTTATGAAGATATCATAGATCAAAGAATAGTTATGTGCCATTGGAGAAATCATGTATGACAGAGAAATTGTCTTATCTACTCTCAACAATCTTCCAAAACATTGGGAACCTTTTCTTCAAAGCATCAGTGGAAGAGAAAAGTTACCAACTTTTGATCGTCTATGGACAAACTATACTCAAGAAGAACATAGACTTAGAAATAGAGGAGTGGAAGACTCCCCTCATGACAACCATTTTCTTGCCCTTCAAACAAATAAAGGAGGAATATTCAAAATAAACTTCAAACAAACATTCAAATATGAGAAATCTCCATCAGCCTCAAGTCATAATCAGAGAAGAGATGTTTCATAGATTCAATGCTTCAGATGTGACAAATATGGGCACTATGCAATAAATTGTCCAACCATGAAGAAAGGAAGACAATATGATTCCATCGCTGACATTCATCCAGACCCACCCCAAAAGAATGAATATAAGAGAGATGAGAAGTATTTCCTCTAAAACAAATATAAAGTTGAGCATGAATGCAGATCCAGGTAAATTGTTTGATCATTAAATTTATAGTTGATTGCATTCTTAAATAACTGAAGGGTATTATCTCTAGTGTGGGAGCCCTCATGACTTGGACCATTATCCCTGGTACGGGAGTCCAAACCTTATTGATTGATTTTTATACTAGACATAAAATATCTATCAAGAAAGTAAAATAAGGCATCCATCCTTCAGACTTCAGAGAGAGTTACTTGACTCAGAGGGAGTCAAAACAAAATGAAAATAAGGAAGAGACAATACCTTCACCCCCTTCAACAGTTCAGAAGGAGACATACATTATTCCAATTGCTCCAGTTGATATGCCCAAAGATATCGTAGTAGGGCATAAAAAGGCCTGCCTAGGCTCGACAAAAATCTTCAGAAGACAGAGGAACATACAACTCCCTCAAGGGACATCCCGAGAAATCAAAAGATATGTAAGCTACCCTTCATCCATGAGAAAGCAATAGGATAACATGTATGGAAAGATACCATAACAGAAGAATACTAGTATATCTTAAATAATGATGTATGAGACATTGTTCTGAGACTAGTAGGGAAGTCTATGGTGACTTCCAAGTGGATCTATAAAATCAAGCATACAGCTGATGGAAGTGTCGTGAAATATAAACCTAGATCTTTGGCCAGAGGATTCCCATAAATAGAGGGAGTTGTCGATGATGAGACATGTTATCGCTCCGTTTGTAATCTAGGTCAAGTAGCTTGAAAGGTAAGGATCAAACTGGCGTAACAGGAGCTTCCCCACCCACTGTCACCTCGATGGGGGGCTCTTTCTATTTAGGGTGGCTAAACCCAAGGGAGACGTCCCTGGCAATCTGGGGT